>LOJH01000400.1:23518-41761 GCA_001685095.1 Ellobius talpinus | reverse complement strand
AACTCAGGACCTTTGGAAGAGCAGGCAATGCTCTTAACCACTGAGCTATCTTTCTAGCCCTTGGGTTTTGGTTTTTAATCTTTTTAGAAAGTTGGTTTTTATTTTATGTGTGGTATGTGTGCAGATGCATGGGTGTGTGTGTACTCACGTGTCTACTACTGCCTACAGGGGCCAGAAATCACTCTTAACTACAGAGACAACTCTCCAGCCTATATATACATATACATATACATATACATACGCATACACATACACATATACATATACATCATATCCATAATATACATATATCTTTGTTGTTAGTTTGTGTGTGATTGTGCACAAATGTGTGCGTGCATGTATGCAATGTTCATGAAATGCCATCTATAAGGAGGTCGGAGTTCACTCCTTCTCCATGTATTCCAGAGATAAAACAATCAAGATTCATGAGGGACTAAATTTATAGTGACACAGGAAGTTGTGATTCAATTCCCCTGGGTAAGGCCCTTGAGAGACCCTGCCCCCAGTTAATACCACACACACACACACACACACACACACACACACACACACAAGACCCCCTTACCTGCAGGACTTTGCCCTGGGGACTCTCAGGAAACAGCAGCACCTGGTTATACAGTGGGTCCAGTGACTTGCGGGCCACTTTGGTCTTCTTCTTGGCAATGCAGACACCATTCTCCAGCAGATAGGCCTTGATATAGGCAGCTGGGGACAAAAGGCAGAAGGCAGAGTTCTAGGCTGATCCCTTGAATTGTGGGTAACAGGTGCAACAGAGAGGGGTCAACCATGTACTTCCGGGAACCGGAGAACTCCAGGAGTATGGGAAAGGGCCACAGGACAAATGGGTGAGGTCATGTCCAGGAGGCCCTGCTTTCCTTCTAGGTCTTCATTGCCTCCCCTTTCCTCAGTCCATGACTGCCCACCATGCTAACCTTACACATTCATTTACCAACCTCTCCATAAATGCTTTCTGAGCCCTTCTGGGTGCTAAGTATACTAGGTATGTTAGTATATACTAGGAATGAGGGTATAATGATAAACAAGAAAGATGTCTCTCCCAGAAGTTCAGACCAGTGGACCACACCAGATATATCTCTCATACGTCCTCATACCTGGCAGTGTCTTGGAGCCTGGCTTGGCAGTCAGTCCCCGAGCCTGGATGATGTCCACCTCCAGCTGGCCATTCCGCTCTTGCAAGCCAATCTCCACATCCCCTACAAGAGACGACACTAGAAAGCGGCTCAGAAGCTCCAGTAGGGTCTTGCTGTCTACACCCACTCCCAACCCAAACAGCAGACTAAGTCCCATAACAACAGCGTGGACACTTCAGAGTTAGGCACCGTGGAGGGCTGGACTTTGTGGCCCAGGCTCCAAACCAGGTGCTCAGGGCATGAAGCCATCAGGCAAGGGCAAGGAAGGAGGGGCACAGGGCTTCGAACACTCACCCATGGGTGTGGTAGCCAGGGTCTGGCGGCCCACAAACTGTGCTGGTCCCATGCTCCCTAGGAAGTCACTGAACTGGGCATCTGAAGCCAGGCAAACACCTCCATAGTTAAGACTGGCAGAAGAAAAAAGATGTGCATTAGGATTGATGCACAGATCCAAAATGTTCATCTCATGGTGATCATTTTGTTTTGTCTTGTTTTGAGGCAGGATTTCTTTGTATAGCCCTGGCAAACCTGGAACCTATTCTGTAGACCAGGATAGCCTCAGACTCAGAGATCTGCCTGTGTCTGTCTCCCAAGTAGTGGGATTAACCATGTGTGCTACCACTGCCCAGCCACCATGGTAATCTTCCTCCATACCCACCACTGACCTGTACCACAGATACTGATTTAACTGGCCAGGGTGGCTGGAGGGATCATGGGAGATGGTTTTGGCAGGTGCTGGCACAAAAGGCTTAATGCCTTGATATTCCCTGAGTGGTCCAGAGATCAGCAGCATCAGCTACATCTGGAGCTGGTTAGAATTACATCACATGTGATGCCTCTGCAGCTGCTAGACCAGAATCAGCAGCTCAATGAGAGGCTCACTCAAGACAAGGCCAGACAGTCACCACCCTGCACATCAGCCTTGGACCAGATAGGTGCTGCTGTTTGGCTTTCTGATACCCACTTTTCCTTCTTTGGTAATAGAGCCTCCAGTTTCCTTCAGGGACTGCATTTCTCCGTGGAAGGCATGTGATTGTGGTAGGGAGGACCAGCTCCCTTTCTCCTTGGCCGGGGCCTGGCTCCAGGACAGACATATGGCTCAGTTCAGTCAGTGAAAATCTGACATGGAAGATTTTTTGGGAACTGTGGGAGTGTGAAGTCCCCTATTACATCAGACATGGGCCTGAGACATGGAACTGGAGTGTTTGGTATGGAAGCCCAGGGATGCAGCCATTATCAGACTGGAAGCATTGTGTGGGCTTCTGGATCAAGCTTTGCCTGATGCAGTTACCTCCTTCTGAATACATAAGTCAGTAACAGTTACTATTATTACTTCAGTTAAACCAGTTTTAGCTCGCTTCCCTCCCCTCCCCTCTCCAGGGTCTCTGGCGGTACTGAGGGAGAAGTGAGGGACTCTGACTGATCTCCACCTACAGGAACAAGGATCTGTAGACCATTTTCTCATCCTGTCCTCACCATGACCATAGGAGGCCCACATTTTCACAAACAAACAAAAAAAACCACACATCAATCTTTTCCACCATGATTCAGATGAGAAACACATTTTCTCAGCAAAAAAAGGGTAACCCTAATTCTTGGTCAGAGCTGATGGATCCAGGGTCAGACGTCTGAGCTGAGCCAGGTCACTCAACAACTCCATTAGTTAAAAGGAGTGCCCCCAGGGGGCTAGACCAGTGACTAGCCTAGGCTTCACAAAACCTGCAGGCTCTGCTAGCTCCCGGGTCGGGTCTGCTCAGGTCTACTCTCCACCATGCCAGGTAAGCTGCTCAGCCCATTTGTCCCCTTCCTGTGTAGTAATGGGCAGAGCCACAGCAGGCACAGGACTCCACATCCGTTCCCATGATTTCCTACTGTCCTTTGGGTTCCCCATGCAGCAGCAGCAGGGCATCAGAGGGGTGCTTTAGGAGAGGGGTAGCCCAGGAGGGTGCACAGGCTGAGGCTCAGCTTCATGACATTTAATTGCAAATCTAAGAAACAGACATAGAAAGTCAGGAACAAAAATGGGATAGTCCCACCCAGAAAACAAACGAAAAAAACCATACAAAGGCCCCAGCCTGGAGAGCAGAGGGAGTCTCAGTTGGTGAGCTGAGACCTATGGTCTCCAGGTGAGCTGGTGATGCTGAAGGATCACAGAAAACCTTAGACAGCCTGTGGGGATCTGAAAGCAGCAGGCTCGCACCACCATTCTGAGAAGATGGAGCCAAGAAAGGGCACCAGGTCCTATAGAAATGGAAGCCTGGGCGTCTTCTCAAGTAACCCTGAGAGAGTCTCTGAGGCTCCAGTGTTCCTCCACATCCCAGATACCAAAGTTGCGTGTATACTTGAGAAAAAGCTCCCTGGAGGCTGACGGGCTGGTGAAGGAACATGGCTGAGACCAAATGATGACAAGGGGGCAGGCAACAGCGGTCACAAGCCGGAAGACACTGCAATGATGGATGATGCCTAAGGACCGCACATCCTTCCTCCGTGGTCCCAGCGGCACTGTGATAACAGTACTAACACTACCCAGCACCGATAACCCTGCAAAGAGACAGGCACTTCAGCCCGTGTCTACATGATTCATTCATCCACCATATGCTCTTAGCACATCCCTGGCACTGTTCTGAACATAGACCCCACCAGGGAACAAGGCAGACAGTGATTTCTGTCCTCAGAGGCATGGAACAAGAAATACTATCAGTGGGCTGGAGAGATATCAGTGGTTAAGAGAGCTGGTAGCTCCTGCAAGGACTCAGGTTCTATTCCCAGCAACCACAGTGTGGCTCACAACTGTCTGTAACTCTAGTTCCTGGGGATCTGATGCCCTCTTCTGACGTCTGTGGGCACCAGACACATACACAGTACACATACATTTGTGCAGATGAAACATGAATACACATAAGTAAATAAACATAACTAAAAATAGTATCAATTATATACCAGGAAAGGTGACAGATGCTACAGAAAGGAAGAGAACATTAGAGCATGTGGGATGCTTACTGCAAACTAAACAATGTGTTCAATGTCTGTGCTTTCTCCATCCTATTAAACCAGTTGTCCCTTGGTACCCATGACAGATTGATTCCATTCCCAGGATCCCTAGAGACCCCAAAATCCACAGATGCTCAGGTCCTTCCTATAAGATGGATATATTGATAGTGTTTGCATAGACTTATGCACGTCCCCTCATGCACTTTATTTTTTTAAAGATTTTTTAAAATTTAATCTTATTTTTTTATGTACATTGGTGGTCTTGCCTGCCTGTGTGTCTGTGTGAAGGTGTTGGAACTCCTGGAGTCGCAACTACACAGAGTGGTGAGCTGCCCTGTAGGCCAGCTTGGAATTGAACCCAGGTCCTCTGGAAGAGCAGGCAGTGCTCTTAACCGCTGAGCCATCTCTCCAGCCCCCCTCGTATACTTTAAATCATTGGCAGATTACATATGACACTTACCACAATGCCACTGCACATCATAACGTAAATAGTTGTCATACTGTGTTGTTTAGGAAAAATGACATGGAAACTTCATACATGTGCCGTACCGACGTGACCGCTGCAGATCTACCTAACAGACAACATGAACAAGGTGGACCATGCTCGCACAGTAGGACCACAGGAATGGAGGGCCTGAGAAACAGCAGATGCTGCGGCAGGGTGCACAGTGTGCCCCGTTCCATCGGTGTGTCTTCATTCTAGTGATAGGTGTGTGGCAAGTTCATATTTTGCTTTGGAAACGTTCTGGAGAATTTTTTTTTTCAAATATTTTAGAGTCGAAGTTGGTTTAGTCCATAGAAGCAACTCATAGATACCAAGGGCAGACATACTCTGGCTGTTGCCCCGGGCCTGTTTCGGAGTTAACATGGATTCTCTCTAAATGAATTCTATGTCTAGGACATAGATATAACCTTCTGGACAATCCTGAACCACCTGAGAGTAAGCTTCGACAAACCAGAAGAATGGGGCCTTGACTTTGAGGTCTGTAACAGGAAATGAACAATCCTTTCTGTGGGCCACCAAAGGCCTAAGGGCATTCGCTACCCATATTAATTTATTTGGCTACCTTAAAATCTCTTGGCATACTATTTGTGGACCCATTTTATAGATCAGCTGGAGGGAGTAGTAACTACTCAAGCCAACCAGGTAGTGTCTGGCTCACCACGTTCTCCCAGCATCCACCTCTGTACTCTCACCTGGGCCATACAGTCTAAGGGCCTCTCTTCTGGCTGAGACAATGCTTTCTGCTTATACGCAGGGCAGAGAGGAAGCCCTTAAGGGTTAACCCCTCCCACCTCACCCCAGAAACAACATCCAACTGATGATAACTGCGAACGGCCTGCAGGTGGGCTGATGGATGGATAACTTGATCTCACATCTTCCACAGCCTCCTCCAGCTTTGGCTGCATGTTGGGGAAGGGGATCATAGGTATGACCTCTGCCCTATATGAGCCCCTCCCTTTCTGTCAGATTTCTTCTCGATCCCAGTGTTGCTTTCTGGGGTGGCCTCCTATTCCACCTAAGTCAGTCTCAGAAAGAAAGGCTGTCTGGCATTGGAGACACATAGGAAAATCCCTGCGGCTATTATTTTCATTCGGTAGCAATATATTTTTATAGAGAAGGTACAAAATAAACGCTCACTTAAATGTTTGGAGATTAAAGTGTGTACTTACCACTTTCATAAAACCAGAGACCCTGAGTTACGTTCACTGAAACTGACACTAGACTCACAGTTGAGATGTGGGTTTTGTTCTATGGTCCTGGGCTCCCCCATCCTACCTTCCCAGCACCCTGGAGGATCCAAGATCTATTCTGTAAGGAGAGTGTAAGCTTTAAAACCAAGAGAGATGGAGAGGTAGTGGGGCCTTGTGAGTTTCAAGGCAGGAAGGAGCCCAGCCCCCAAGTGGCACCAGGCATTCTGCAAACCAAAATTGAAAGTTTCCTCCAACATTCTCATCGCCTGCTCCTTGATTCCTGGTGGAGTGCAAGCAGACAATGGGGAATTGGCAGGCCTGGTAATTAGCGGTAATTGTTTCTAATATCTGGGCGGCTGCCTGATTTCCCATCCCAGGGTGCCTCACTGACTGCCAAGGCACCAAGCTGCTACCCTGAGCTAGCAAAAACAACATCCATGGAGAGAGAGGCACAGTGCACCTTGCCCCTGCTGGCCAGAGGATCAACTCCACCTTGGGATTTTCCCCTGGAGGTGCGGGGGGGGGGAAGTAGTCTAATATATCAGACGTGGTTCTGTGTATGCCTCTCTGGCCACCTGCTTGTCGAGAGACTCCCAGCAGGTCACCACTGTCACTGCGCTTTGGTTGGGGATCTTAATCCGTTAACAAGATCACTCTGCTAGGTGCCCAGTGTGCCTGTGCCACGTCGGTTGCACATGTTTCCAGGCTCTATGCAGATCTGTTAGCAAAGGGACTTGAGAGAGCTTGCTGACTGGAATGTGTTTCGCACATGCTATGACATAGAATAGTCCTTGTATGTAACAGGAGCTCAGTAAATGTTCCCGGCCAAACTCCCGAACTAGCGGAATAAAGGACAATGATTAAGATTTGTGGCATGATATACACCTTATATTCTAGTGCTGGGCAACATGGGTGAAACTTTTTACATTTTTAATTGCGTTGATTTGTGTGTGTGTGTGCATGTGCGCATTCACGTGCACATACACACGCAAGTGTGCATTCACATATGGCATCAGAGTGCATGTAAGTCAGCGAACAACTTGCATGGTGAGCCCTGGAACTGAACTCAGGTTGTCAGGCTTGGCAACAAGTGACTTTACCCACAGAGCTGTCTTTCCAGCCTCTCTGGGCTACAGTCTCCTCTTATATCAAGTGAGAATGAAGAGTTCCTGTCTAGCTGAGTTGCTGGGGAGCTTGGGTAGGATATCGCAGGTCCACACAGAGCTGCTCCTGAACCAATCACAGCAAGACATCAGGGCTGCCCGTCCCTACTGCCCAGCTTGGCACAGTCTGGTCCTTCCCGTTCTGGCACAGCAGCATCTGGATGCCTGGGACCAAGCACAGGCCATGGGTGTGACGGAAGGACCTTCAGGAGCCAGTTCCTCCCACGCCAGTGCAACACAGGCAGAGGCAGAGCCTTGAAACACAATTTTACCCACTGTTCACTGGCCTTTTATTTTGTTTTAATGGTGAAATGAGATTTCCTGCAACTCAAATCCTATTAGTTTTGTTTCTGGAGCGCAATCCATTTGTCTTTGATTATTAACCTTTGAGCTTAGCTTGGACCCTGTGTTCTTGGTGGTTAAAGAAGTAATTGGGTAATTTACAGGTTCGACTCTATTCTCTTTTCCAGTTGGATCACCTGACTTAATGGCATCAGAAATTAAAAGGCTGAACAGCCCTCGTGGTGATTATAGGCTGTGGTTCTAAAAAGTTCTGGAAGCCCATTCTCTTGCCCATTTATTCACTGCCTGCTGCCTGCTCCATGCATGTCCATCCATCCAGTCACCTTCCCACAGATTTAGCTCACTTACACTACAACAGTTCTGCTGCAAGGCAAAATGTGCATCCCAGAAATGACTGAGGAGAGAAAAAATCCTGCAGTGAAGATCACAGGTTATGAAGAAAATGGGTCAGTGTCACATAAAAAGGTGTGTGTGTGGTGCGTGTCGGGGGCAGGGGCAGGAGCCTGGTAAATACGGTATAGAGTTTAATACACATTAAATGGTTGAGAAGAGCTTAAGTATTTCAATAAATTCGGGGCTGCACCTTGCCGAGCTGAAGATGGCTGGCAGCGTGGAAAGGGTTGCCCTCTGTGATCTGTTGTGAAGCCGCAGAGAGGCTGGCTGAAGCCAGGTGGGGGCTTTGCACCACAGCATATCCTGGTAAACTGGAGGTGCCTTAGTGTTTGGAGGTGCGTGAATTCCTAGGTGAGAGCAGCCTTCCTCGTTCTCCCGTTGCTGATAGCCGAACCCTGCCTGACTGAGCAGATGCGGAACCCGAGTGAAGCTCAGACTGCTCCTCAATACTTCAGTCGCGCTGTGACAAATTCTAGTTTTCAAAACCAGCAGGGTCACAGAATTGACCGGAGGCTAAGAGACACTGGGTCACATGATCTAGACCACAACTCTCAAGGAGTCAAAGTTTTCTTGCCCGCTCCCTGAGAGTGGATGGGGGCTCCTGTATAGAGCCAAGGATTTGCTTTTCTTTCCTCAACAACCTGTCACGAGCCAAGCCTGATGCTATCAAGTGATTCACGTTAACCCATTTACTTCAACACCTTTATAAAACTTGATGAAACTTACCACCAATGTCTATTCTAGAGAAGGGTAAAGCAAGGCACAGAACAACAGGAATCCAACCAGGACGACTTGGCTAAAAGGAGGCTCATGTGAGATTTGAACCCCAGTTGTCTGGCTCCAGCATCCAACTTCTTAACCCTTAGAAGACATGGTTGACCCCTATTATGCCCATGGTACTGATTCCCAGATTTCTCCTGGATATCAAACCTCATGGATGCTCAAAAGCCTTAAAGAAGACAATGTATTTGCATATTAGCTGTGAGCAGTCTCCTGCATGCCTAGATTACTAATGTCTAACACTATGCAAATTCTATGCAAATATCTGGTCTTACTATCTGGTTTAGAAGGAAATGACAAGAAGAAATGTATACATGCTATACATGTTTAACACAGGCAATATTCCATCCAGATATTTTCTTGATGATTGTCTGAATCCATGGATATGGAGGCCCCAGATAGGGAAGGCCAATGGAACTGTCATCATGTCCCCAGAGCAGAGCCTGTGGATTTGCAGTTCAAGCTCTGGGATCAGGCAGGCCTGGGGTTCACCTTTCCAGGCCTTTATTTTCTTTCTAGTAAAACAGAAAGAAGTAATTCTGAGTATTGAATGAGCTAGATTCCTGGGGCAGAGTCTGACATGGTCAAGTGCTCAGCAAAGCCTCGTGCTTACAAAACAAGAAAAAAACTAACTGCTTTCTCCTAGCCCAGGGTCACACCCTCCACTAGTCAGGTCAACTCTGCTAAGCAGGACAGGTCGGGCGGAGCAGGCGGGAGTGGGGTTCTTGCTATCTGTTGAACTCCTGGGCCTTTGGGGATCACACAACCCCGAGCCTGGGTTGCGATGACCCTGTCATAAGCTCACAAGCTACTTTCCTAGGCTGTGGGCAGAGTGACCCAGACACTCAGGACAACAACAGATAGAAGGAAGAGGCAGCTGGGTACTAGAAGCCAGGTCTGGGAGTTAAAAGAGAGAATGCTGAGTCCCCGGCTTTTGGGAGGTGAAGGGGACAGAGAAGACAGAGAGGAGTGGGATGTGTATCTGCTTCTATCATCTCTAGTCTTCAAAGTTTGAGGACACCAACAGTGGGTCAGCTAGGAAGGCACTGACTTTAGTGTCTCATGGGACAGACAGTGGAGAGTGCTGTGGTTGGAGAAGCCAAGGGTGTGCAAGCTGCTGATCCAGCCAGAGAAATGGCAGACTTGCGAGCCATCCATTCCTCCCGCCCATGCCCAGAGCAGACATTGCTAATCAACTTCAGCACCCTGACCAGGCCTGAATTTGGCTCCATAATCCTCCTCAACACAGCGTTGCTCGGGGTCACTACAGTTCAAATGGCACATGAAGCAATGTGCTAGCTCCTCCCTGAGATCTGGAGGAGCGAGTCAGAGGGTGAAGAGGGGGTAGGGCCAGGAGTGCAGGTTGAGGAGCCATGGATGCTGAGACATGAGGCAATCAGTGGTGAGCAGAAGGTTCAGGGAGGTGGACTGAGAGAGGCTGGACAAGGTCAGCAGTAGTAAGAGCAGGATGGCAGACTATGGAGTCTGGACCAAAAATAAGACTTGCAGGTATTAAGGCAAGAGCAATGGGCACCTCAGCAAGGGTCCTCAGAGATGGGCATGGGAGAAATGGATGATCCAAGAGACCATTAAAATGGGCACATCACTACAGGTTAGGTAAGGAATACAAGAAAGGGAGTTTTGGTTTGGGTGGCTGGGAGGTTGGGGTGTCCTGTGCACTCAGTGTCCTACTGACCTATCTGCCACTTCTAAGGCCACCCCTTGTGTGCCTTGCCCATCTTTCTCTGGACCCTCAAGAATTTCTCTAGTCCCTTGACCATGGTACTACAGAAAGAGCAAGAGACCAAAAAGGGAGTTGCCCAGTTGGTAGCAGTTACCTGCTGAGGTTGCATGTAGTAGCCTGCTCCTTGCTAGCTGCCAGGCTCCCCCTCAGGACTGAGCTGCCCATAGAGGAAGCTGGCGCCATACAGCCCACCCATCAAACACTCCCCTGCCCAGTCTCTCACAATCTTTTTCAGAATCCCCTTCCAAGTAAACCTCTTCCCACTGAATTCACAAGTGAGGTCTGGTTGGAAGCATCTTAGACCTGGGGGCAGGGGTGTAGAATCTGTGTATGTACATATGTGTGTGTGTAAAGTGTGGTATGTTTGTAGGGATGTGTGTGTTTAGGTATGTGTGTGGTGGTGTGTGACGTGTATATGGAGTGTATTGTGGCATATATGTATGATATGTGTAAAGTTGAATGTGTCTGGCATGAGTATGGTATGTGGACTATGTATATGTGGTGTGTGTGGTGTATGCACGTATGTGTATAGGTGTGTACACAGGTATGTGTATAGATGTGTGTATAGGTATGTGTATGTAGGAGTATGTAGGTATATATGTGTTCGTGTGTGTATATGATATACGTATATGCTTCTAGGTATGTGTGTGTAAGTGTCTGTGTATCTACAGGTGTGTATGTGTAGGTGTGTGTAAAGGTATGTGTGTGTGGGGGTATATATGTGGTACAGGTGTGTGATCTGGGTGTATTTATCTAGGTATGTGTAGGTATAGATGTGTGTGTGTGATATAGGTGTATTTATGTAGGTGTGTGTAGGTAAAGATTGGTGTGTAGGGATTGTAAACGTGGCATAGGTGTGTATATAGATATGTATGTGTATGTGATATAGGTATAAGGGTCTAGGTATGTGTGTGTAGGTGTGGGTGTTGGTCTGTGTGTAGCATGTCGTTGGTGCGAGTTAGTATCATCGAGGCTCTTTCTCAGGCTTGAACTCTAGCTTGTACGCTTTGCCCTGACACTAGCCCCTCCATCCTTAATAAATAGAACTCCCATCTGGGATGAGGAAGAAAAGGGCTCCGGGAAGGGAAGGTCTTTCCAAGCTCCAAAAGATAACATACAGCTTGTATGACATGTTACATGCTGAGTCCTGCAGAGGAGGAAAATGGAGGGACTTTGTGTCCTCTGCCTCCAGAATCACTAATTAAATGAGAGAAGGGGTTGACTGTAATTGGATAGGTGCCGGACATGAATCCCAGCTCAGTTCCTTGCCCTGTGACCTTGGGCGAGTTACCCCCAGCTTCTCCTCATCTGGAAGTGGGGCTATTAGCATGCACACCAGCATCCAGCTGTTCCGGGGATTAAATGAGTCAACACAGGTCAAAGCCCTTGGCACAGTGTCTGCGCAATGCTCTCTGCAGCGTTCACACGGCCGCTATGGCTGTTAAGCCAGGGTGTGTTGACACACCAGCTGGGCATCTTGGTGTCATGTGGCTTCTGATCCAATGGTGTGGGTAGACAAAGGTTCTGTAACAAGCACCCAGGGGATGCTGATGTTGCTGGACTACGGTCCACGCTTTGACCAGCAAGGGATTAAGTCACTGGTATTTTGTCACCTAGAGCCTACAGCATACTCACAGGCAGAGGGCTAAGCTGCATGTATTTCTCTACCTGGGCTCGCAGCTTGGCTGCCATCTTCATACCTGCCCTTTGTATCGTTCTCTAGATGAGTGGCCAGTGCCGTACAGTGGAAATCCCTGAGGACATAATTTCCCTGATGGCCAACTCGACTGTCTGGCATACTACAGGTGCCTAATCACATGTGTTGACATGGAAACTCATGGGGGAAGTTGCTCTTACATGCCTAGTAGCTGGGTGCTCTGTGGCCTGATCCAGAAGTGCCAGGGACAGTGGCTCTGTGGGGCTCCTCAAGTGAGCCTGACTTCCTATGAGCATCTGCTGGCTGGCGAGAGTCCAAGAGGTGGGGAGAGGGGAGGACACTCACACCCCTTCCTGTTTCAGAGCCCCGCGGCTGGGTCTGAGCAGCTTTCTAAACTCCTAAGAAACAGAGGGGGATGACCACAGATGAATACTGCCTGTCCTTTTCCATCCAGGGGCCAGGTGAAGTGGCAGCACCTGGATGGCCTCCAACAAGATTCAACCCCTTCTGGATTTCTAGCGGTTGATAATTCTGGGGTGGCTTCGTAGGCTGGTGATGCCACCAAGGACACAACGCCCCTCTACCTTTCTCCTTTCAGACTAGGCATATGGTATATTAAGTTGTCGTGTATCTAATTATCCTCTGTCCCCAACTGCTGGGACTAGTATCTTCCAGATGACCTTCGATCCTTCCTCGGTTGGGTTCAGTCTCCCCAAACTTTTAATGGTCACTACAGTCAATACCTGCTTGGTGCCCATTCGCACTCTGTAGACTCATTTGTATCTGGGAGGGCTCACGCTATCTGCTAGGAGGTGACGGACCACAGACAGCAAAGCACACAGCTCACAGTGACTGAATTAACAATAAACAATGATGACAAGGACCACCATCACTGTCAGCTGTATGCTGACCATTCTTCTAGGTGCTTCCCATACATCCCCTCCCCCCTGCTCTCTGTGCAGTCCCCTCTATTACTGTCCCCTTTGTCCCATTTGTCCCCCTGGACAAACGGCTCAGGGAGGAGGCAACTTCCCCAAATCTGCATGGCTACTAAGAAGCATGGACCATAGATCAGGGCTTCCTGACTGCCGAACCTATTTTGACCCTGTCTATAATGCAGTTGGATGCTCTGGTCCCTGTGATCATATTTCAGCAAACGACAGCCAGAGCCCCTTCCTATCCACAAGCAGGCAGTGCCTCTCGTCTTTCTCACAAAACCTTCCTACTATGCTTCCCTTGCGGGAGACCTGTAAGGGACTGAGCCTTTCTTTTCTTTTCCACGATGTAGGACTTCAGCTTTGATACGTCAGCTGCCACCCAGGGTACCACACTGCTTCCCCGGGGCCTGGCCTTTTAAATCTCCCAAGGCCAACATTATGTCTTCTGGCCTAGAGATCACAGATGTACCCAAGGGCAGACACCTAACTTGCCAGTAGCAGGGACAAGATTGAACTGGACTGGCACTGGTGAGGAAGCAGGCAACTACTCCCCGGATTCCTAGATAATTTACTCCAAGCTTGGGTGCCCTGCCGAGAGTTTCAGGTCACACAAAACGCCGGCTGTTGCCTTCCTTCTCTCTCCTCCTCCTTCCCCCCCCTCCTATTTCTCCTCCTCTCCCTTCTGCTGTCCACCCCTCTTTCCTCCCACAGGAAAGTCTCCCTTGAGGTGGGTGGAACAGCAACTCTGCCAAGACCAGGCCATTCACAAGGCCGGAAATGCTCAGTACGGGAGGGGTAAGGATGGGGTGGGGGCAAGGCTTTTAGCCAGCAGGAGTCCCAGCTGAGGCAGACCAGAGATGAAGGGCAAAGGCTGAGCCCTCCCTACCCCAAACTGGCTGAAGGCTGTACCCAGTCCCCAGCTGTGAGGAGCAAGCCACTCAGCCAGTGCAATCCAGCAAAACCCCCACGAAGACAAAATGTTCTGTTTCTTGCCTTATCCAATACAGCTGCCACAAACCACGTGCTGCTACGAGGGCTTGAATACAGTTAGCATGACAGAGAAGCATGGCGGATTATTTAATTTCAGTTCATTTGCACAGCCATGTGCAGCAGACAGCTGTACATACAGTACAGACCATATTTTTCCCAAGCCTCAGTTTCCTCGTGTGTAACAACAGGGAATGTGACACCCCAGGTCCCTTCCTTGCCCCAAAGGACAGTTGGAAAAATAAAGCAATGTGGTAGTGTAGAGTGACCTCCAGCTGGGGTCAGGACTCCTGCATTCCATATATGAGTGGCTGTGTGGCCCAGGGCAAGCTCCCAAACCCCTGAGTCCTGAACTGTCTGTCCAGTATGGAGTCACTTTGAATCTAAGATTCTTAGCCAGGAATTCATGGATGGGCATGAAGAAAATCTAAGAGGAGGTTTGTGTGACTTGTGTGTGTGTGTGTATGTGTGCACACTTGCAGGTGTGTTCATAGTGGGAGGCAAACCCTAAATGTCCCCTAGTTTTCTGAGGGCCCCATGAAGGCGAAAAGTCCCTAGCCTAGATAGGATCCTCCAGAAGGCTGAAAAGCTGACTTCCTGGGCGCCCTCCCAGACACACTGATCGGGTGTCTGGGATGCAGGGCCCTGACATCTGCATTGGTAACACGTACCCAGACTCCGGTGTGTAGCCCCAGAGGAAGACCTGGCGAGAAGCCAGGCAGCACAGCCTTCTCAGGACTTGACATACAAGAGTCTTTATCAAGCCCTAGTTTGTATTTTTAAAACCCAACTGGGATTAAAAAAAAAACCACAAAAAATGACAAAAAAAACTAAAGAAAAGGCAACAATAATGACGAATTACTGAACCCCAGCAACTCCTTCCTCTGGGTTGTCTTTCAACGCTGGTATATAGTAGGTGTCAAGCACTGTCCTGTGCTTTTTATACACATCAACTCAGGATTACAAAGATTGTAGAAACGCTTAATCCTTGAACATCTGTGTCTGTTTCCTCCTGCTGCTGTGACCAAACCCTGCGACACAAGCAACTTAGTGGAGAAAGGACTGATTTCAGCTGGAGGTCAAGGGTGCAGACCACCACCGCAGGAAGCTGGGGCAGCTGCTCAGGGCCTCCCACAGCCGGGAAGCACAGGGCCACAGCTGCTAGTGCTCAGCTAGCTTTCTGTTTTTCAGACAGGCTCTCAATATATAGCCCTGGCTGTCCTGGGACTCAGTGTAGACCAGGCTAGCCTAAAACTCACAGAAATCTTCCTGCCTCTGCCTCCCGAGTGCTGCAATTGAAGGCATGTGCCACCATGCCCAGTCTTAGCTTTCTCCTTTTTCCATGCAGTCCAGGACCCACATGCAAGGAATGGTGCTGCCCCCTTTGAGTGTGGGTCTTCCCAGCTCCATTAAACCAACATAACCCTCACAGGCATGGCTAGAGAGACATGCCTGGAGGCCCAGGTGATTCTCTATCTTATAAAATTGACAGCTAACAGTAGCCATCACAATCCCAAGGTGGTTGATGCTATTGCCTCATTTTACAGATAAGGAAACTGGTTCAAGGATGTGCCCTGGTCAAGGTCACACAGCTTTAAAGTGGTAGAGTTGGGATCAAGCATAAAACCGAGGCTCTGCACCTTACTGATTTCATCTGAAGGCTTAAGAGGCTAAGCCAACATTCCACTGGCCCAAAGACTAAGGGAGGCTTTCTTAACCCCCCACCCACCCACCGCGAAGACTGGGAGTACGAAGGCTGCAGGAAGGTTCAGGCCCCACACTCACTTGCCCTCCGAGCCATAGCTATTCATGCTGTCCTCGATGGACTCATGGCTGGCTTGGCGCAGCGTCCGGCTGGGCATCTCCACAGCCAGTCCCGTCTCTGTGCTCCTCTGAATGGCACCCTTCAGCCTCCGGCTGTCTGCTGTTGAGCACAGGGGCCAAGAGAGATGGGGAGAGACACAGGGAATAAGAGGGAGAGAAAAAGTTTTCTGGTTAGCGTTTCAGCAGCTGACAGCAGCCAATCTTCAGCCCTAACCCAGCCCACCATTGCCCTTGGTCCCACTGGCTCAGCTGTACCCACTCTCCCTGGGGCACAGGGTGTTCTTCATAGGAACCCAGCATGCAATGCCCTCTTGAGCTTTGTTAACGAATAGGCTTATTGGCATACTTTTCTGAAGTCTTCTCCAGTCACTCCCTGGTCCTCTACAGATACGATCTTAAGCACCTACTATAGGTCATAGTCTTTCGGGTGCTCTGCAGGATCAGGCCAGGGCTTCCCAGTGCCAGAGTGACTGACTGTGACCATCCTGCCATGTTGCTGGTCCTGTCTTGTCCACTCTGGAATCCCTAGCAGTGTCTCTAGCCTTCCACACTAGATGCTAGTAGTGCCCCAACCCGGTCGTGCCAATCAAAATGTATCCAGACATTACCAGCTATTCCCTAGAGAAGAAATTCACCATCACTGAGGACCAATAAGATCACTGGCTTTGAAGCCACATGGCAGGACTCAAATTCTGAATGCCTTTCTCATTGGCGAGAGAGTGCATGAAGTACTCAGCCTCCTTCCCGGGTCTCCATTTGTCTATCTATAAAATGGGAGAGCTGCAGGGTAATGGTGAAACAAAAGGCCCTTTGTGGTTGGAATTCCTTCCCATCATGCCTTTCTTTATCAGCCTCTCTTTTGCATCCATCTTGTGATACAAAGCTTTCTCTCTGAAGATCTCTGGCCAACTCCTTCAACCCAGCCCCTCTACAGCCAGTACCTCTGCCTAAGAGCCTGTTCTCTGTCTCCTCCTGGTGCTGACCACTCAGTGTGGTCACACATGCTGGCTTTTTATTGGCCAGCTTCCACAGAGGTGTGGTCATCAATGGGAGCCTCTGAGCCAAGAACAGTGGTCACTGTGGGTGTCCAACAGGTGACTTCTAGATAAACCATGATGCTCCAAGGAGTCCATAAAGCTGAGGTTCCTATTCTCCCCACTTCAGTGTGGAGGACAATGGTACACATCAGAGACTGGTCAACAGATCCAGTAAGAAGGAGCAGGAATATGCCTCCAGGTCTCCCTCAAAGCCCCATGACCTGATAATTCATAGAAAGTCTTATCTGTCCCACAGGGACTATGGCTCACTATGGATGGGGTAGATTCTTAATGAGAACTTTCCCACAGCACCCCAGAATCTGGAGATAGCCTGGGGACCTCAAAGACTTCATCGGTACTCACTGAATGACCCATTGCGGAATGCAGCCATGTGAACCCTGTCTGCATCTTGCTGCCAGGTAGGTCAAGCCACCTCTAGTCTGAGCTGGCCTCTTCCCAGTACTATAATGGCATCATGGCGTCTCAACTCTGAGTGTCTCAGATGCTCATGTAGAGAGCTAGCAAAGCCATGTATGTTTGCCAAAGTGTGTGCTCACATGTTCCTGTTTCCTACATGTGTCCTTGGTTTACTGATACAGAAATGCCTGTATACTCAGAGAAACACATATGACTATACACGCAAAGATGCAAGGAATCCAAATGTCTATGCGTGTGTGTTTCCACTTGTGGCTAGCTGCTGTCTGTGTTATCTGAGTGTCTGTGTGTGTTTCTGTGGGTCTCTAGCCACTGTTTGATGTGTGTCTGAGGTAACTGGGTATACCAGATGTGCATCCTTAAAAGGTCCCTGCCCACCCACTGGAGAAAGCACACTGAGCACACTGAAGAAGCAGCAATGTGCATTTCTCTGATGTCACCCGGTGTCTTACAAACATATGATGGAAGTGAGTTCCTGTCTCTCTGCATTCAGAACCAGAAACATCGGGTGACAGAGGTGTCCCTCTACATGTGAACACATGCAGACAAGTGTAGTCATGAACAGAGACAAACAACCCCTCCCTGAGGCTTCAGACCCACCATCAGGCATCTGTGGACATGTTTCAGACCTCTCCCTAGGCATCTGATCCCCATCCCGAACTCTGTGCCCCGCCTCCATGTCACTGTCACGGACTGACACAGAGTCACACATGACAAACAGCTCGATCTCCAGGGCTGAGGAGGCCAGGGTGTAATTTGTGTCTGTGACAGCCGGTGGCCCTCAAGGAACCTCACACTCAGGCTCCTCGGCCTCATGCCACCTGGATTCAGGAAACAGGGAGTCTGGCTCTTTAGGAGGATGGCCCAGGCAGTGGCCATGAAGCCCAGACTGTTACTCACAGAGCTCATAAGGGGTTAATGATGCGATGTTTGCCACCAAGCCTGGTGGTCAGTAGAGATGGGGACTAACTTAGGACTCCAATTCCATGACCTGCTGAGCTGGACTTACGGATGCCGTCTTTCCTTGACATCTTTGATGGTCTCCACCTGCCTCTGGCCATTGCCTCTGTTGTTCACAGCCCCACTGGCTTCTACACACATTGGGCCCTTACCAGCCACACATTCTTGGGGAATCTCTCTCTCTC
>LOJH01000400.1:13269-23464 GCA_001685095.1 Ellobius talpinus | reverse complement strand
CTCTCTCTCTCTCTCTCTCTCTCTCTCTCTCTCTCTCTCTCTCTCTCCATCAGTGGTTCATCACTGGCCCACAGCCTCAGAGCCACTCTATGCAAATAAGCCCTACACTCAAGCCCCTAAGCCTGTGTTTTTTGCAACTGCATTCCATCACCATACGAAGGAGAACTGGGCCCCTGACTCAACCTAAAGAAAGCTCAGTCTACTATGGGTTTTCTTCTTCTAATAAGATTCTAATCCACCCCCTCCCAGGTTCACCCCCCCCAGAATTACACAGGCTTTTCATTCTCATTCATTGTGTTCCAGGGCTTACAAAGTCTTTGTCCCTTATATGGCCTATTCCCCTCCTTGTCCATCTTCACAGCCAGGCACCCCTGCTCCCTCAAGCTTGAACTCTAAATGGTTTCTGAGCCACTTGCAACCCACCGCCCACAAGCCATTAACGGATTGAAACACCACTTCAGACCAAGGCACTCCACTCTGGCTAGTCCACACTATACAAGTAATCACGGAAGAGCACAAAGCTGTGCACCCAAGGGTTCCCCACCGTACCGTTCCCATCAATGAGATGCTGGAGTTAACTGCCCATCAATGAAGGACCAGTTAATTAAATGACACATCGCCACAATAAAAGGCCGTGTAACTACTGAAAAGACTCATCTACATCCACAGCAACACAGAATGGCTCCCTCGGCATACTGGCAAGTTAAAAAAGCAGGTTGCAGGCCGTATGTAAAATGTGGTGCCATTTCTGTAAAGCTATAGATAGCTGTGCATGTGTGTGTGTGTATGTGTGTGTGTGTGGAGAGAGAGAGAGGGAGAAAGAGAGAGAGAAATTGAGCAGCTCATTTTTATATTTATTTATATGAACAGAAAAATCTAGGAAGACATGAGCTAAAAAGCCAATGGTGAGTAACTGTGGGGTGGGGCTGTCAGAAGGAATGTGTACAAGATCTTTTTTTTTGTAACTTTTTAAGGATAAGTGCACAGACTGTAAGTGTAGAACCTGGTGAATTTTTTTTTACAAGCTAAATAAGATTGTATAATTAGCATAGATTCTAAAACAAACAACAACAAGCGTTCCTAGGGCCTCAAGGAGCCTGGCACCTTCACCAGCAGCTTCCAGGGGCAGCCACCATGCGGGGTCTCTAATGGCAGCAACTGCCTTGGCGTGGTTTTCACCATTACATAAGGAGCAATGCTTTCCTGGGGAGAAGCAGCTGCTTTCTTCTGCGCGCTTCCACCTTTGAGATCCATGCATGCTGCTGTTCGTTGTCACTTGACACAACTTGTTTACACGCTGTTTTGGGTGGGGGGCTGTTGCTGGCTTTTCATCAAGTGTGAGGCTGTGGAGGAGTGATGTGTCTGTGGCTGTTTTGGTGGAAGGCTTGGGGGGGTGGAATCTGCACCTGCGACTTTTGGAAATGTACCTGAGAGGGAAGTGCTGGGTCACAAGGTAGATATTTGTTCTGCTTTAGCTGACTCTGCCAAATAGCTTCACTGATTTAGACTTCATCTAGTCCACTGGGGAGGAGATTTTATTCCTCTTCTGTGTGCTTATTTGCCATTTGGATTTTTTTATATAGTTAATGTATTAAGTCCACAATATAAATGAAAGTAAAATACAAATATATTCATAAATAGATCACAGCTCTAACCATGCATGACCTTACTCCAAACCCTAGAATGGCTCTTCCCGTCCCAACAAATTAAATATAATCACTGTGCCCGAGACACCTCCGGCTCCCTCTGTACCCATTTGCTCACAGCTCCCTGCCTCCCTGTTTCCCTAGCTTGTCTGGGCTCTCCGTGCTCTCTATCTGTCCTCGTCCAAACTCAGAACTTCCCCATCTTGGTTCCCTCTCCTCTCCTTTCTTCCCTCCCCCAACTTTGCCATCAAGTTTCCAACCATCACTCAGAGTCTATCCTTGACAACACCTATGCCACTCTATGGCGGCACTCTAGATCCCATTTTGTCATAGACTGGGAGTGACAGCACAGAACTCTCAGAGGAGTGGTGAGCATCACATGTCATAGGTTATGGTACAGCACGAACAATGCGGTCACAGTCCCACAGCAGCAGGAGCCGCCTGCAATGGGTCTGTACCACACTGGCATTGTCAACAGCCAATAATAGACCCAAAAGAGGCTGACAGAGCCCTATCCTTCCTGCAGAACTATTGGCTACTGATGGGTTCTGAGAGAGGGGCACCCATTCTCTCAGCTGTACCCAGGGATCAGTCCACACTCATGGTCACACAGATGGGTCAGGTTAAACTCAGTAGGTCACATGAATACACACACAGACTTGGGTATAAGAAAGGGACTTTGAGGGGGGAGTGGGGGTCCTGGGGAAGGGTGGGAGATGAGAGAAGATGGAAGTAACAGCAATCAGAAACAATTATATCTATGTATAAAATTGTCAAAAAACAAGTTTAATAAAAGATAAATAAATGTAATAGTTTATGTGATAATGTACTAGGACTTCACTGTCTGGAAATTCTAGTGACACAGGTCGGCACTCAACAAAGGTGGCTGTCACCAGTGCATCATTACCATTACTCAGTGCCATTGACCTGCTTAATTCTCACACTAACCATGAGATAGATGCCATTCCACTTCACACAGGGGGCCAAAGAGCGACTTCCACTGGGCGTGGGGGTGCACAGTGGTGATGCTAGAAGTGGGGACAGGTGAGCAAAAGAACTGCAAATGTGTGGTTAGCTTAGTAACTTTCCTACGGGTACAGAGACACCCACAGCTGCCAAACCCAGTCTTTCTGATTCCCACGCCAGGCGTTTTCATGCGTGTGTGTGAGTGCATGTGTGCATGCGTGTGTGTGCATGTGTGTTTTGTGTGTGTGTGCATGTGTGCGTGTGTGTGTGCATGTGTGCATGTGCGTGTGTGAGTGTGTGATGGTACATGTGGAAATCAGGAGTTCACGCCTGCCATGTGGGGCCTGGGTCTTGGCCATAAGCACCTTTACTTGCTGAGTCATCCTGCTGGTACCCTCATTCAGACTCCTTCTTTAGTTAAGATTGATTTTTATTATTTTAATTATGTGTAAGTGTGTGCGTGTGTATGTGTATGTGTGTATGTGCACATGAGTGTAGGTGCCAGCAGAGGCATCAGATTCCCCTGGAACTGGAGTTATAGACAGCAATAAGCCGCCATGCAGGTGCTAAAAACCAAACCCAGGTCTTCTGGAAGAGCAGCCAGTGCTCTTAACCACGAAGCCATCTCTCCTGCCCTTAACAAGCCACTGAGCTGGATTTGCCAGCCTCTGCCACGGAGTTCAAAGCCATATCTTCCAAGGAGATTTTTTTTTACCCAGATCCTTGAGTTGACGCCTAATCTCCATCTCTACTGGAGCACGTTGGAGCAGGGTCATGCCAGCCCCACGTTGCCAGTGTGAGCTCAGTCCACACCTGCTTCCATGCAGCACTGAGGACACCACCCAGTTGCTCACCCCACTAAACCTATGTTTCACCGGACTGGAGTAAAGACAAGACCCCAAGAAAACGACACATCTCCAGCACGGGAATGTTATTCCTTGCTCATACCCAAACAGGAACAGGCTTAATGCATCTTCTTCTAAGAGCATTTACAGAGAGCAAGAGAATAATAATGACAAATTATGAGAGCAGACGCAATTATTTTTGGCTGTTACCCTGTTCTTTGCACTATTAGACGTGGAATTCAATCTACAATGCCTCTGAGAGGCAAGCGTTATAGCCTAATTTTACAACAAGGAAACAGGCTTTGAGCAGTTCAGTAACACATCCAAGGCATACATCAGGCAAGCCGGACTGAGTATGAGGCCAGGACCAGAGCAGGGACAATGGACCCTGCATCCTCAGTTACTGGAGGTCTTGGGTGGAGGGTGGAGGTGGAGGGTGGAGGGTGGAGGATGGAGGGTGGCGAGCTACTACTCACCTTGGCATTTCATTGCAGGTGAATGCCGCCGGCTTTGTTTTCCACACGAGGAGCCTGAAGCTGAGAGAGGTCACATGGCACTTGTCCCAGGTCCCTAGGCCCTCCATCTCTAACCACCACTGGTCCTCCAACTAGTGTCTAAATCTCTGTGAGTGTGCACTGTTGGCCCACATAGCAGCCTGTGAATCCCAAGGTACAAGAGCTCCAGGTAACTCAGTTAATTAAAACCAGGACGAGAGAAACACCAAGGCCCTGGCACATTGCTGCTTTTTCTGATGGTTGCTACCTCCCTCTGTGGCCAATCTCTCCCCAGCCTTGATATTTCTAGGATTTAGCTTCCCCTGCCTTACTTGACTGAGCTTTCAAATCCACCTGAAAATTGAAGGCTGAAACCATCTATGGGGTTCAGAGTGCTGATAGTGTATCTAAGGACAGGCAGAGAAATCACAAGCCTGGTGACTTCTATGAAGAGCCTACTGCCCCCTCCCCACGTTGGCCTAGAACCACCCACCCATCCAGCACTTTGATCTAGAGTGATCAGAATCTGCCTTCCCTTGGTGCCAAATCAGGTTCCATTTGGAGTGACCTTAAGGACCCTCCAGATCAATACTTTCATGGTTCACAGACAACTGAGGCTACAGGAAGAACATGCATCAGTGGTCATGCTGGTGATGCAAGAACTCGTGCATGGCTCTCAAGCTCTCTGTTCTTTGGTCCACAGCTGCTCACTGAGATATGTACAGCATCTCTGTTGTAAGAGGCTCCTTGTTTGTTCCCAGCTGCCCAGACCAGAAATAACCATACAGAAACTGTATTATTTGCAATGCTGTTTGGCCAATAGCTTAAGCATATTGCTAACTAGCTCTTACATTAGAATTAACTCATTTCTATTATTTTATATTTACCATGTGGCTCGTGGCCTACTGGCAAGGTTCTAACTAGCGGCTTGCATCTCTCTTGTCTGGGGGCTCCATAGCGTCTCCCGACTCTGCCTTCTTTCTCCCAGCATTCAGTTTAGTTTTCCCTGCCTAGCTCTANTTATTTGCAATGCTGTTTGGCCAATAGCTTAAGCATATTGCTAACTAGCTCTTACATTAGAATTAACTCATTTCTATTATTTTATATTTACCATGTGGCTCGTGGCCTACTGGCAAGGTTCTAACTAGCGGCTTGCATCTCTCTTGTCTGGGGGCTCCATAGCGTCTCCCGACTCTGCCTTCTTTCTCCCAGCATTCAGTTTAGTTTTCCCTGCCTAGCTCTACTCTACCCTATCACAGGCCAATGCAGATTCTTTATTCATTAACCAATAAAAGCAACACATATACAGAAAGACTTCCTATATCACAGCTCCAGGAGGTGCTGGTGTCTAGTGGCCTGAAGCATGGGCCATGTCTCCATGAGCCTGGTTGCCTGGGTCCTTAACCCTGGCCCCAGCCGTACCATCAGCTATACGGTTTTGAGCAAGTTGCCCCACCAGGCTGCCTCAGCTTCCTCCTCAGCTGTACATGGTGGTGCACAGCTGTGAGCCCAGCACTCTGGGGGCTGCAGTAGGAAGAGAGACAGTCCAAGGCCAATCTGAGGCCCAGGCTGCTGTGAGATTCTACCTCAAAAAGAAAAGAAAATTGTAAAGGGCTGGAGATGTGGCCCATTGGGGGAGCATTTAAAAAATACACATAAAGTCCAATACACATTGACACCAAAACTGAAACACGCACATACAGATTTTAAAATATCTTACCGTCATTTTCCCCTTCTATGTCAAATGTTATGTCCACTACACAACTGTCCTTCCCACCTGCTCTCCCCCATGGCCTGCATGGGCTTTCTAAAGAACACACCGTTTCTTTGATTAGAAACCTTTGAGGCACCCCATGGCTTGCAGAATACATCAAAGGCTACAACACACTGCTTTTCCGACCTGGTCCTAATTTACAACCCCAGCTTTATGCTGTTGATCCATTTCCCTTTCCCCCAGTGAGCTTGACATTCTGGTAGATGGAATACTTCCAAATGCAGTCAGCCACCTCCCAAACTTCTCATATCACCCTGCATGGAAACGTCTTAGGCCCTCTCCTCTTCTCCCTTGGATAGAGTTTTGATTTGCTTTTGAGACAACATCTCACTATGTAGCTTTGGCTGGTCTGGAACTTGAAACAGACACCAGGCTGCCCTTGAACTCACAGAGATTCACCTGCCTCAGCTTCTCCATAGCTGGAATTAAAAGTGTGCCGTGACCCATCACACCCAGCCTGGAGGAAGATGTTTTAAAAGCAATTGTTTTGTTGAATTATAATATACACAAAGAAAAGTATACAAGTATGTAGCACACAGTTTTTAGGAGCTCAGAGCTCAATGAATATTACACGGTGTACTTACTGGTCTATAGTGTCAGCTGCCAGAGGTGGAAACAGAGCATTCCTATTGCCCAGAAGCTCCCTGTGCCCACATCTAGCTACCTCCCCACAGGAACATTATAACTGTTCTGACTCCTAAGAGCACAGACTGTATTATCCACTATATTGTCATCAACCCCCCCATCCCATGTGTGTGTGTGTGTGTGGTTTAAGTTTGTGCGGGTCTGTGGAGACCAGAGGTCAGTGCTATGTGTCTTCCTCAAATACTCTCCATCTCATCTTTTGAGACACAGTCTTTCACTGAAGCTAGAGCTCACTGATTGGCTAGAATGGCTGGCCAATGGGCTCCAGAGAGCTGCATGTCTCTGCCTACCCAGTGCACCTAGAGCTCACTGATTGGCTAGGATGACTGGCCAATGGGCTTCCAGAGATCTGCATGTCTCTGCCTACCCAGTACACCTAGAGCTCACTGATTGGCTAGGATGACTGGCCAATGGGCTCCAGAGATCTGCATGCCTCTGCCTACCCAGTGCTGACTTACAGATGAGCTCCTCTGCTCTTTACACATCTGTTGGGATCATCCTCAGGTGCCCGTGCACAGCGAGCACTTTATGGAGTGCTCCCCAGCCTAGTCTGTAATATCTAGACCCACCTAATCTATTTTCTTCCCTGTCTGGCTTCTTTCACTCAAAATTACACTTCCGAGGTTTGTCACTCTAACAGCTCCATTCACTTTCTATTGTAGCACAATGTGTGAATGTATCAAAATAATTCTCATCCATTCTATTATTGGTGAGCCCTTGGGTAATCTCCATATGGAGATATTACAAATGGCTCTGCCAACACTATTCTTGTTTTTTGATGACCATTTGTGCACAATTCTGCAAGGTACAAACCTAAGGCTGGAAATGCTGGGCAATAGATGCGGATCTAGAAGGCTCCCTACAGCATGCTCGGGACTGGGTAGGTTAACATACAGATTTTCCTTCAGTGGGAAGCAACATCCTGAAGAAATGGCATTCAGTGCAGGGACTCTTTGGTGGGAAATAATGGTTGGCTTGGCTCACAGATGCACTCTCCAAACAGAAGGTTCGTTAAGTGTAAAGAGAGTAGACAACACTCAGGGTGGGAGAGGAAGGAATAGACACTAGTCTGGAACCATCTTGCACTAAGTAAACTCTGTATATTATTATTAACCTCTGTCAACTGTTCTCCAGTACCAGGCCTAATAGTAATTGTCTCACCTATCTTACGACACACATCCTCAGCACCTCCAGAATCGAGGTGCTAGATTACTAACAGCATGTAGAAGCTAAATTCTGCAAGAGTTTGACCCTCTTGGAACAAAGTCATGAGTGGTTCCTAAAAGCCTCAGACACTACTGTGTGTGTGTAGGAAGCCAAGCAGCAGCAGCCCCAACAGCCATGGGAACTGTCCATGGTGCTAATAACCAGGTGCAGAGGTCATGGTGCTCCTCACCCGGGTCTGGCTGGGGTGGGGGTGGAGTCTCCCAGGGGGGATGATTCTAAGACTGGGAGACATGCCCATCTCATCACACTTTCTTTCCACCAGCTGCCCCCAAAGAATCACATATCAGGAGCTGTAGAAAAGACTCAGAGTGAAGGGAGCCGGCATGAGGACCCGAGTTCAGATCCCAAGCACTCATGTAAAACTATGGGTATGACCACATACATCTGTAACCACAGGGATGTGGAAGGTAGAAACAAAAGGATCACTGTGGCTTGCTGGCCACCAGCCTGGTTCTGGGTTCAGTGAGAGATCCTGGCACAACTGAGTGACAAAGAGCAGGACGCCTGACATTATCCATGAGGCATTGGTTTGAGCACCGTACACACACGCATGTGTAAACATTAACAGTAATAATAAAATCCCCTACTTTCATAAGAGATCACATCACCAAGTTGGGCTCACAACTAACCCCACCCCTTCCACTGATGCTGAGTACGGATCATTTTCATAGAAGAGTTGGACCTGATGTGCCGCCCAAGGTGGACAGGATGCTGAAGCCAGAGCAGGATCTTGTCACAGTAGACCCCGCCATTTCTGCCCTTGGGCATGGGGAGAGGAGCCTCTGGCCTTATCACACAGGGTCTGAAGGAGAGACCGTGAAGACACAAGGATGAAGCGGTGAGGAAGAGGTGGGTGGTGAGGATCCACGAGCACTAGAGAGGAAACGGGGGATTGCAAAAGGGTCTCCAGACTCATGTTTGCAACAATTATACGGTGCTTTGCAACCCCACCTGCTCCTGCCCTAGAAAGAAATCTACTTGCACTTATCCAATAAACTAAATATTTATTGGGTCTACTTCTTACATCATGTTTTTCTTGGTATAGGGGTGTGAGGGGGTCTGAAGGACAATCCCCATCCTGAGGGGCCATCAGGTGGTGCGGGGGGGGGATGTCGCAGGTAGTTTCCATTCACCCAGCAGTCTCTTTACTAATTACCTATTCAGTACCCCAGCCTGTGCTGGAGACTCCCAATGCAGATGAATGAAAACCTAGACTTTGCTGAAACTCTGTGTACCTGAAGAGGCAGACAAGCCAAGGGGCAATTATAACACAAGGTGTTATAATTACAGCATAGTATAGAACAAGGGCAGAGATGTATGCAGAACATTATGAGACCTGGGGAGAGAGATAATTAATCTTACCCCAGAGGCAGAGGTGGGGTCTGTGTTGAAAGCAGAATCGTTTCAATGATGAATTATATTTAATTGCAAATAAAATATAGTATCTCATTGACCATGCAAACAAAATAGTATCTCATTGACCACACAAAAAGTGCTACGCTCGGGTACAGCTGAAGAGTCTGTCGACATGTGGGGAACACGTGGGAAGAGGGTGGAAAAAAAATGACTCAAAAGGTCAGTGAAGGCTCGAAGGTTCTGAATGCAGAGTAAATACCATAGGGGAGAGGGTTCTCCATTCAGCACAGGAAGGCAGGCAGCCATTCTGCTACAGCCAACATGAAAGGATCTTATAGAGAAGAGGCTTTGCAACAGTCACCAGGAGACAGCGGACACCGAAATGATGTCCCCGCCAGTGGCTACCTTTCCTCAAGAAGCCATTTCTACTAGCACGCAGGACCAACTGAACAAACACACTGAAAGAAGTGGACTGTTGACAAAGGGACGGTCTATGTCTCCGTCTGGCACTGGGAAGCATCACGGGACACACAGCATCCAAGTCTTCCAGGGTTTGCCCCAGACCTGTACTACAAAGCCAGACCACGCACTTACCAGGTGCTCCATCTACACCTGCTTACTCATCCCTCACCCAGCAGCCCACTCACTTCTGTTTCAGTAGCACAGGCTCCAGAGCTGTATAGCTGGGTTTAGGGTAGAAGCAGCCTTCTTCTCCTGACCTCCCTTCTGAGGTGCTGGGGCAATCCAGGGCTTGTCCATGCTGGGCAAATGCTCTGTACTGAAAATATCTCCAGCCTAGCATCTGTCACTTCCTGAGAAAACTAAAGGAAGTTACTGAATGTATGGGGCTCAATTCCCTCGTATGGTAGAATCCACCACACACTTTTGTAAGGAGTCAGTGTTATCAGTCGGCTCTCGCTAGGTTATGCTGCAGTAACAAAGGACTCCAAATTTCATTAACTTATAGAACAAAGGCTTAGTTTTTCCCCATATTCCACATTATTTATGAGTCAGTAGGAGCCCTGTCCCAGGATTAACTCTGGGACCTGGGGTGAAGGAGCAAGTCCTGTGTGAGAAATGACGCTTCAGTGGCAAGAAAGAGAGACAGGGCCACTGAGAACCATTTTCAGTCACTGTACTTTTCTCTTCCTTTATTTCAAAGGTTTAAGAGACACCTCAAAGAAAAGGAAAGGAAGGGCTGGAGAGATGGCTCAGAGGTTAAGAGCATTGCCTGCTCTTCCA
>LOJH01000400.1:0-10314 GCA_001685095.1 Ellobius talpinus | reverse complement strand
TCTCTCTCTCTCTCTCTCTCTCTCTCTCTCTCTCTCTCTCTCTCTCTCGTGGCTGTTGCCTAAAATAGCCCATGCTAAGAATTCTTACACTGTGTCTGGATTGAGAAAATAAAAAACGTGCCATGATTGATTGGTGATGCCTACCATGGTCCCGGGATAGAGGGCCTTGATTAACTGGTGATGTCTGCCAAGGTCCTAAGCCTAGAGGGGGCCTCTGGGACTTCTTTCCAGATGTCTGCCTACCCCAGAAAGCCTTCCAGTGGGTGACAGCCATAGCTCATCTTGAGTCCCACTGGACTGGGGAGAGTGGGGAGTTGGGAGAGAGGTTTGGGCTCACCTCTAAGGTAATAGAGAGGGACGACTTTTTAAAGGTGTTGCCTTCTCTGGTCTGTAGCCTTCTTTGAAAAGAGGGAGCAGAATCCCTGTTGGTGGCAGAGGACAAGGTGTCCTTGTACTCCCATCCTTGGCTATTTCTAGCTGTGAGGACACACGTTCAGGTAGAAGGTGAAATATAGAAGGGCTCTCCAGTTCCCAAGGAAGGGTGCCACCACCCTCCCATGGTTGCCAAGTTGCCACACGTGTAGCCAAGTGAGGCATCAGGCAATCTGCCAAGGGACAGGAGGGGTCTCACCTCCCATCAGACTCCCTATGTCTCCATCCTGGGCTTTCTCAGGCAGGGCCAGTCAACCCTCCTGGGTATATCTAAGTTCTGTCAGTGGTCTCACCCTTGCCCTGCTTCTTCAGACACCAGATGTACATACATGTGCTCGTGTACTGGGGGGGGCACTGAGCATGGCAGGTGGGGGCAGAGCACTAAACAAGGTAGGTGGGGGGGACAGAGTACTGGGCACAGCAGGTGAAGTCCTTGTCCTCAGGCCCTTCCCATCTAGGTCGGAGAAAACAGCCAATGGGACAGAAGGGTCAGCCACAAATGCAGGAAGTGCTTAGAAGAGCCTTGCCATGGCACCTGCCAGGTCCCTGGAGCCTCAGAGGTGGTCACACTCAGCACTCTATCCCGGGAACTTGAGGCTCACTGTAGCACGGGGAGCCTCCTGGGAAATATCAGTTTGTTAAATACTACATTGCAGATGTCTGGAGTGTGAGAGACCAAAGATCCCACCTCAGACCAGACAAGATCCATTCATTTGCTCATCCACTCATATATTTTTAAACAGGTTTTACATGGCAAGTGCTATTCTAGGTCCTGGAACTCACTCAGCAAACATTAGATGTGGAACTATCAGCCAGAGAACTCATCTCTGACGATGGTGAAGGGTGGGAGGTTCCTTCACAGGGGGTCAGGCAGCCTCACCGTGAAAAGCCGGTAAAAAATGAAGAAGGAAGCAGGGTGGGGCATTACATATTTGTAATTCCAGTGCTCTAAAGGCTGAGGCAGGAGAATTGTCACATGTTCAAGGCCAAACTGGATGACACAGTGGAGTTCAAGAGTAGCTTGAACTACATAACCAAAGTTCCGTCTCCAAAAACCAAAAACGAAACCGAAAACCAAAAGACCCTTAGGGAGTAAAGGAATAAACTTGTGAATATCTATCCAGGGAAAGGAACATAAAAGGTCCATAGAAGCTTTATGGATGGTATGCTCAATGAACAAGTTGGAGATGGCTCATTCAGTAAAGTGCTTGCCCAGCAAACACATGGATCTGAGTTCAATCCCCAGAACCTACATAAAAAGCTAAGCGTGGTGGCTTACACTTGTAACCCCAACTCTGGGGAGAGGGGTGACAGGGGTATCCCTGGGGTTACTGGACAGCTCCAGGTCAATGAGAGACCCTGTTTTAAACAGAAAACAAAAACAGGGTGGATGGCACCTGAGGAATGACAGCTAAGATTGTCTCTGACCTCTGTATGCATGAGTATGCAAGCATACTCCTGCACATGTACGCGTGGGCGCGTGCACACGTGCGCGCACACACACACATGTCAGCAAGAGTAGCTAGGACACAGTGATCTGGGGGAAACAGTATTAGATGAGATCAATAGGAAAGGGGCTGGAGATATGTCTCAGCAGTTAAGAGCATTTCCTGTTCTTGCAGAAGTTCTAAGTTTGGTCCCCAGTACCCACATTAAGCAGCTCACAACTGCCAGTAACTCGGGGGGATGTGACACCCTCATCTGGTCGACACAGGCACCTGCGCACATGTGCACAGACTCCCACACAGACACACATGCATACACATAATTAAACAATAAAATAAACGTGTAAAGCTGCATGAAAGGTGAGAGAAGGCACAGTGCGGAAGACAGGACCTCCAGTCTGGAGGCCTGACTGACAGCGATGATGACCTTGATAGTGATGATGACCTTGACAGCGATGATGACCATGTGATGAGGAGAAAAGCAACCCTACATTCTCTGGGTCTTATGCTTACTTCATAGATGCATGACTGAGGCTCAACAAGGCTTTCATTGCCCGCCTTCGGCAGAGTTGGGGTAGGGACACCAGCAGCCGGGACCCGAGCACCGAGCACCGTGTCTTCCTCTAGCACACCCAGTCCCATTCCATATAAACCGGGAGCATAAGTTTCCGTGTTCTTAATTCTGTGGACTCCCTTGAAAGTCTATTGAGAGTTGTTTCCCTCCAGAGAATAGTTCTGATTTACCCCAAAGGACAAAAGACAGACACCTATGACACCACTTGTATAAAACTCCGTGAGGTTCAAGGTTATGAACTGAAAATAAGTATTTCATAAACACCGGGGCTTCCAGGTGTCAAGACTTAGATTGGCAAGGGAAGTGAGCAAGGAGCAGGGAAGCCAGGATCATGGCAGAGAAAGGGAAACTTTCAGAAGGACGGGGCTGAAACGATGGGGGCTGAAACTGAAGAAGTCCCTGTATCCAGTGCAAAATGATCTGCCAGCCCCCTTCCTTCCTCCCTTCCCATAAGGACTGTTGGGAAACATCTGATGAAGCTAAAGAAAAGAAGAGAAAGACGTGGAAGACGTGAGCCAAAATTTCCCAGCTTGCCAGCTGAGTGGATTTTAGAACCCAGCCCTTACCCCAACTTTCTAACTGTTCTTTCCCCCATCTCACTTGTTTATTTTGTTTTGTTGAGATGGGGTCTCGTGTATTGCAGGTTGGCCTTGAACTCTTGGTCCTCCACTTCCCAAGTGCTGGGGCTGCATGTGTGCACCACTACCTGGTCTGTGTCTTCTCATCAATAACACTGTACTACCCACTCCACCGTCATGACGATGACAAAGTGGGACTCACCATGCCGACACAGCAGCCATTTGTCAACTTGCTCGCAATATTCCCATCACCCAGGGATGGGCTGGTCACACACTAAGCACTCAATAAAAACTTTTTGGATACTGATTTCACCATTCAAATGTCCTCCATAATGGTAATGATAGTGCTGGGCCTTGCTCACACACACCTGCTTAATCTTTCCAGTGACCTGATTGTTAAGAACCATACGTCCCTTAGGTTACTCATGTAGACACTGAGATACAAAGAGGACAAGGACACAGCCTATAGGGTAGGACAATAATAAAGAAGGGAGATGTTTAAACTCAGGTCTGACTGTGTTTGAAATCCATGTTTTGTTTTGTTTGCTTCCCAAAGTAGTTATTTTGTGGATAACGAAAGTCTCCACTATGCATGCTGGATTAGCCATGTCGTCATGCATTAGGACTAATGGTTAAGGTGACTTTGAATAAAAGAAGCTGACTGTTGGTGGAGCAGGAGCCCCAAGAGGCTTTGAACTCCCTTTCGTATCACTGGAGGCACCCAAGAGAAACTATGCCCCCATTCATCAGGGAAATCAGGAACTGAGCTGTGGTTCCTGGACGGAGACGGGACAGCATATTGAATCCCCAGTGTGGCTGAAAACAAGCATCACCGGGGGGGGGGGCGTACGAGACAATGAGTTTCCAGGCTTCATGAAGATATTTGATCAAGTGTCTAAGCTGAGCTGGGAATCTAGAAAAACATGGAATCAAGGACCATGTAAAAGAGGGGCACGCCCCCTTACCTAAGACTACTAGATTCCAGAAGCCTTGGGAACCACTGGTCCCAAAGAACACAGTGCCCACTCTCACTATGCATAATCTGTTTAGTAAAGGAGAAGAGTTGGTCTGTACAGGCTGTATCCAGCATGATCACTGATCTATCAGCTCCTTCTCCCAGGCTGCCTCCTCCCCCGGCTCCTCCAGGAAGCATCCCCTCCCCACTTCCCAGAGCCAGGAAGCCTCTCACTGAACTTCCACACCAGAAGGGTCTCCTCCGTGGACCACTGTGTCTACATCTACCCACCCCCTGCCTTGGAAGGCTAGGGCGGGGTTGTTACCACAGCCCGTGTACCTATCCCAGAGGGTGTGGCCCTGTGTAGATGCTCATGAACTACTCACAAACAGGGCCTGCTCTGCTCCATGCAGGACAGACAGGAGGCAGTAAGGGACGCAGCCACTGCAGGGAGGAAGTAATCCAGGTCACCAGGTTGGGAGGAGACAACCTACAAATGCTTCCTGCCACTGTGTAGAAGAGGCTGGGGCTATTTATAGCTCACAAGCCTTCTGCTTCTGCATTGAGATGCAGGGCCAGGCATAGAATAAAAACCCGGGGAGGGCTCTCAGTTTTCCATTTTATTTGCTGATTGGTTTTACAAGAAAAAGACTGGAAAAGCAGGGATAGATATGCACCATGGCCCATCAGGCTGAGTTGTATGAGCTGTGCTGTCCCTGTTCAGCCTGGACAAGCTTGTGACCAACAGCATTCAGTTCTAGACCTGATCCTAGAAATCCGAGTGAGGCCAGCCTATGAAGGTCCTTTTGAGGTTATTTGCGAACGGTGGTGGCTTCAGCTCACAAAACAGCGTCATAGTATAAACCTGCTTTGGTTTAAGCGCATCTTCCTGCACACATGTCCTCTCTCTGTCTCTCTCTGTCTCTGTGTTCCGAAAACAGCCCCAGTACATTCTACTTTCTTCCACTTTCGGACTAAAGGATTAGGATTTCCCCTTTGGGGAGGAAGGGAGAGAGNAGGGAGAGAGGGAGGGAGGGAGGGAGGGAGAGAGAGAGAGAGAGAGAGAGAGAGCATGGAGGCCTGAGGTCAATCTCAGGTGTCATTCCTCAGGAGCTGCCCACCTTGTGTTTTCAGGCAGGGTCTCTCAGGGGCCTGGAACTCACTAAGTAGGTTCGGCAGGCTGGCCATGGAGCCCCAGGAATGGGTATGTCTGTTTCCTCGGTACCAGGATAACACGCATGTGCTATCACACCTGGTTTCTTTTTGCCCCCCATACAAGGTTCGGCTTAAACTCAGCTCTGGAGATGTTTTTATCTTCTTTTTATCTGCTTTTTCTGTGTTCTCCCCAAGTTTCCATTATGACCACACCCTGCATTGCCTGAGCATGTGAGACCCAGGGAAGCCAGTACAGGTGTCTATATCTGCTATGTGTGTAGCCCCGGACCCTGGGCACACAAGGAATACCCATGAAACCTCAGCACAGCACTGTGCAGTGTGTATGCAGGAAATGCCAGTGGGAATGGTACATGTATGTGTTCATAACATGTTTATAATCAAGGTTAACATGTGGAGCTGGGAGCCAGATGGTGGTGGTGCACGCCTTTAATCCCAGCACTTGGGAGGCAGAGGCAGGAGGATCTCTGTGAGTTCGAGGCCAGCCTGGTCTACAGTACAAGTTCCAGGAAAGCCAGGGCCACACAGAGAAACCCTGACTCACAAAACAAAGTAAAAACAACATCAACAAAATGTGGAGCTGGGGAGATAACTCAGTCGAGTGCCTCCAATGCAGGCGTGTAGAAGCCAGATGTGGTGGTGCACACTTGTAACCTCAGCCCTGGGGAAGTGGGCCCAGGATGATTCATGGAGCTTCCTGGCTAGCCTGTCAAGTCTAATCAGTGAGTGCTGCGTCCAATGAAAGACCCTGCCTCAAAAAAATAACTTTGGAGAACAGACATCTGACATCAACTCTGGCCTCTACATCTACAAACAGGGTACAACACCCCTACATGCACACACACATACACACACGCGCGCACATGCACTCACACACATGCAAAAGTTAAGATGATGAAGGGCAGTTCTGCTTTTCTTGGAAATGAAAGGTAAGTACCCTGTGCCAGGACAAGATCACAGCCTGAGGTGCTCAGGGCTGAGGTCCAACCCAGCCTGTCGGAAGTGTGTGAAGGACTGGCTCTTCCTCTGTCCAGACCCGTTCTATGAAGGATGGTGAAGGTGGAGGTTAAGTCCCACCCACTGCATCCGACCAGCAAGATCTGAAGATAACGTAATCTGGTCTCCATGAAGGCCGTTACTGAGCAAAGCTCTGGGGGCCTTTTCCAGCCCACCCATGCCACCCTTTTCTCTGTATCCACTTTCTACTGTACCTACTTTGCTCCCAACAGACATAAATAATGTATTTACTTTGTTCTCAGAAAGCCCATCCTGTGCCCAAGTCTGGGCACCTTGCAGCTAGTAAGCACCTTCTTCTGAACCACAGTGGCTCTCAGCATCCCACACTCAATGGAACATCCCCTTGGCTATGCCCTAAATTATCTGCCCTGTTGTCTTTGCCCTGGGCAGTAGAAGGTCCTGGCTCCATAGCAACAAGGATACAGCACACAGAAACAAGTGCCAGTGACTATTGGCTGCGTCAATGAAAGGTGGCCTGGTGTGACAACTTCAGTGTGATCCCTGGAACCTACACAGTAGGAGAGAACCAGCCCCTGCAAGTTGTCCTCCGGCTTCCATGAACACACTGTGCCATGCCCTGCTCCCATACACAAGATCAGCAGATAAATGTAAAAAACAAAAGCTTTTTTTAATGATGAAAGGCAGTATAGGACAGAGGCTAGACTAACAGATCCAAGGAGCAGGCAGATGTGGATTTGAAATTACTACTGAACGATCCTGAGCCAAATTCAAGCCTGCCCTTTCTGTGCCTTGGTTTCTCCATCTGCAATGTAAGGCTGTGGTATTGTATTCTCCTCCCAGTCTGACGCCTCGATAGGGGCTGAAGTGCTTGGAGTATCTGGCAGACACATTCCCATTAGGACGAGGATGACTTCAACACTGAGAACAGTTCTGGATCCCAGAATGTCAGCACTTTTCCTTTGGGTCCTGACGGCGGCTCCTCCCTGACTCTGGTCTGAGAGGATGCTGAGAACTCTCAGGCAGGCTGTGCCCTGAACAAAGGTGCCTCGGGGAGGGTGGCAATGGCAGAGGTGAGGCATATCCTGAAGATACTGGACTGAGGGGTCTTTCTCCAACTTGCCCTCCCGGAGGAAGTACCTCGGGTGTGAGAAGAGACACTGTTTTCTGACAGGCACAGAAGTGCCGTCTAAGCCAGGCTCCTGCACCTGAGCCCATGACATGGGTCACAAGGGTGGACGAGCCAAGCAGATTGTCTCACTCTTAGCTCAGAAGATGATGTAAAGGCCCCTAATATGTACGGCTCTGGCAGGGATACAAACGAGGCTCTCATACTTATTCTAAATATTTAAAAGTTATAAATCAGGGCTACTAAATAAAATATGTCCCCTCCTTCTATTCTGAGAAATATGTCTTCATAATGACCTTGAAGGCTGGGGCAGTTCAGATTTAGAATCCGCAGAGTCCCGCGGCTGACCGTGAAGAGCAGAGGGTACTGGATTTCAGCCATAGCCCACCCCTGCTCTCCACTCCCAGCCCCCACTGCACACCTGTGTGCTGTCTTCACCTATACAAAGGGCAGCTTCAAGGTCACTTGTCAGGTCACCAGTGGTGGAGTCTGCCCTCAGCTGGATGAACACAGGGAAGGGATCTGAACAGACCCACTGGTCCATGGCTGCAAGTCGGGAATTCTGGGGTCCCCAATCCTACCTAGCACGAAAAGGCCAGCTGGGTGGCGCTACTCTTTCTAAGGCTCCTCATACCCATGAGATAGGTCTTGGCTGGAAGAGGGCCAGACAGAAGCAACCAGGGAGTCTGGCAACTCCCTGAAAAATCGGGACTAAGGTGGTGAGAAAACCAGGGCCACCAGCAGCCACCTGCAGGTCACGGGAACAGTGGCTGATCCTTTTGAGACGGTGACTCAGTTTTTACCAAAGTCTCTTACAAATCTAAAGATTTGACACCTCCTGGGGGGGTAAAGTAAGCCTGAAGGTTTTCTCACTCTCTTCCCCCACAAAGCCCAGATTTGGGGGTTCAAATTCTAAGACAGACCTGAGCCTCTGTAGGTCTGGCCTGATGCTGAGCCCTTCCCGGGGCTGGAGACGTACAGCCGGGGTCAACCCCTCTAGCTTCAACCTTTAACTAAAGAATAGTTTTCCTTTTTTTATTATTTTAATTTTTTAAAAAAGACTTAGACAGTCACCTCTGGAGAGAAATTATGGGTTTTAAAAGCTCTCGACAAAGAACCCCCTTCCAGAAATGTAAAGCCGGCATTTTAAATTTGGGTCTTATTCACGGCTGGAAAGTATTAGAACGAAGATTACAAATTTAATAATGTAACTCGGCAGGAACTGGCCCGGCCTCGGCTCTGGGAGAGTAATTTGTTTCTGCCTTCCAGCTGCACTTCCCTGCCTCCGAGCATCACCAGACCAGCCTGCTGATACACTCCTGCCTTCCCTCAGGTGCTCTGGCCCATGCAGCAGTTTGGACATTGGCCCATCACAGGCCTGGACCAGGGCCCATCCATGTGAGAAGAATCACTATGTGCAAAGGGACGGACCCTCCCCTTTGTCTCCACTCTGCCCTGTGAAGCCAAAGAGGTCTCTGAAGATTTGCAAACCCCAAGTCTGAGCGTTACATCCCATACCTGATAAACAGTCAACAAGGCCTCCAGCTGCCCCAAAGTTCAGGTACAAGGGGTGACAATGACGTATGACCCAATGTGCCACCCCACCAGCCACATAGTCCTTCCTCTTGGCTTTCAAAAGACCCAGCCCTTTTCCAACTTCAGGGTCCTTGACAGCTTCCAACCATGACAAGAGCTAATGTTTCCTGAGCCCTAGGTCTCACTGGGTGAAAGCTCCTCTCTCTCACCCCTAACCTACGAGATGGCAGCAAAGCCAAGAAGCTAAAGTCAGACTCCAGGAACCCTGCCTCTGACCCCTGCTGTGTGGTCTTGGGTGGCCTCTGTCACCACCCTGGGTCTCTGTCTTCTCATCTGTAACATGATATCATCAATCCTCCTTAGGATGCCATGGGACTTCTCTGAGCTAGTAAGGTGATGGGCTCCATGTGCATAGGCTAATCAGCATTGCCCCCTTCTACAACAAGAAAGAACTCTCCTCGGAGTCGCAAATAACATAGTTAGGTCATCGACTGCCACACGGAGTCAGACTGGGGTTCCTGACTATGAAGTTCTCTGTTTTTACCATGCCCCATCTTATTGGAGAACCTCTGGAAGACACAATTGGAGAGCAAAATCTAGTTATAGTTCTATCATGGACAGACTTTAGGTGTGTGTGTGTGTGTGTGTGTGTGTGAGACAGTCAGAGGGACAGGGACAGAGTGGGATGAGCAGAACAACCACACAGACTGCGAGACTCCAGGACTCCACCTGTGTCCCCATACCTGTCTATCGGAGCTTGGCACAGTGGCCTCCTGTCCACTCTAACCCTCTGCTGCTGCACAAGGTCAATTGTACTCATCCCCCAGGTCTCAGCTGTCCCCTCTGTCCTTCTCAGCTCCCTTGCCATGGCCTTTTCCGGTATGTTGTCTCACCTGGCTCTTTCTTACCACTGGAGTGACAGAATCATCTGTTGTTTCTTTGGATTGTCCAATATCAACCCACCCCAGACTAATAACTCCATGAAGACAATGAGAGGAGACTTGACTTGGGTTCCCAGAGCGGGGCCTGGCAACAGCAGCCACTAGAGAAAGAAAGGGAGGAACGAGGTACGGGGAAGGGAAGAAGAGGCTCGGGAACCAGAACTGCTTGTCCTAAACCAGTGGCCCGAGTGGGACACAGGATCACACAAATCCATGGAGAATGAGAAAAGCAGAGGGCCATGGGAACGCACAGTGCAAATGGAGGACTCCAGCAGCGCTTCCCAGAGGAGGGAGAGGCACCTCAGGAGTGGACAGCCAGCAGAGGCACAGAAGAGGAAAGCTAGAACAAGATCATCTTTTGGGGCTGGGGAAAGAGCTCCCTGGAAGAGCGCTTCCTTAGCACGTGCATAGTCCTGGGTTCTGTCCAGAGTGTGGAAAGCAACGAAGCCAAGCAGCATCAGGTGTGGAGACGCCATTTTGAGTCAGAAAGCATCAAATGCTTGCTAACGGCAGAACTGTGAGGTAATAAGGCCCTGTCATGTGCTTGCTAACGGCAGAACTGTGAAGTAATAAGGA
>LOJH01000399.1:46979-57813 GCA_001685095.1 Ellobius talpinus | reverse complement strand
CTACAAGAGCTAGTTCCAGGACAGGCTCCAAAAGCTACAGAGAAATCCTGTCTCTATAAACAAAACAAAACAAACAAACAAAAATCTTCAAAGACAAAGGCCAGCTCCCGCACTGACCAACCAGGTCACAGCAGATAATGCCTTTAGCACTTTCTCTAAGGACTAATACACAAGATGCTATTTTCTCCACTTGCCAAATGCAACATCAGCTCACATGGTTCACTGTCTAACAGCCTTAATGCTAGTGCTGGAGATGATACCCAGGGCATCACAGGCGCTAAGCCACACCTGTAGGCCCACGCCGACACTTCTCTGTGGTTACAAGGAAGAGGCCTTAAATACATCTCCCCACTACTTTAAATGCTTGCGGTCTCATCCTGTGCCCTGTTGTAAGCAGCACGAGGAGGGGAAGCAGCCCCACCACAGCACTCCCCTGCCCTAGCAGCCCCTCTCCTGATGGGCACCAAACTCCTCACATTTTTTCTGAGTCTCAGGCACCTTCCACATGAGGGTGCAGAGAACAGCAGTCCTCAGCCAGGAGTGCTCCATCCCCCAGGGACAGCAGTGCTCCTGTGGGCACAGGATTTCAACCACTGTAAAGAGACCCCAGCCTGAACCACTGCAGCAGGCGCAAGTAGAACACTCTGGCACTTCTCTAATGCCAACGCCTCTGCCCCTGCAGCTCTTCTCTTCATTCCCGACCCGCTACTACTTGGCAGAGCACTTCTTACTCAGCCTGACTGCACATGGCTTCAGTCCTCAAGTCCCTGTTCCCCAAATGCACCTTGATGAAAGTGTCAATCTCCACCCTCCTGCGCTTGGCCAGCGCCTCGATCTCCACCTGGCAGATGGAGCACACGTACAGATGGTTCACAGCAGGGCCGCCCCCGAACCTGCTCGGGCAGGGAGAGAGCACCAGCATCAAGCAGGGGAGCTGCTCCTCGCCTCACCCCGTGCCCTCTAGCACACTCTGAGCACAAAAGGCTGGCAAGGGTCCTTGGGGCCTGCTTTTCTGCAAAAGGTGCCTAGAGCTCTGCTTCATCCGGGCCACCAGGAGCTGTGTGGCCCGAGTGCAGGGAGGCTGCAGTAGGAGACAAGTGCAGGGAGGCTGCAGTAGGAGACAAGTGCAGGGAGGCTGCAGTAGGAGACAAGTGCAGGGAGGCTGCAGTAGGAGATAAGTGTCCTGGCCTTGGAGCCTTACAGGATCAAGGGCTCTTTCTCACCACCCACTGGGAGCTGGCAAGAGGGGGCCTCCTTCCCGGGGCAGACCCTACATACCCAACTCTACGGGGCCTGGGGCTGGACTGGGCTGCCATGGGAGGACTGCCTGCTCTTGGTGTCACTGACCTACAAGTCCCCAGACTAGAGCAGTCGCCTCAGTGTGGCCAGTCCTGGCCCCATGCCAGACAGCCTGTGCTGGGTAGAGGTCAGAGGTCTAAGCCAACCACACCTCAGCCCTGAAAGCAATATCAAGGGCTTTCCACGGCAGAGCCAATGGGCTGACTGGATTCCCTGCAGATAGTGGGGCTGCTGCTGCACTGCCCAGGGAACAGGGGCAGCGGGGTCAACCCCACTCCAGCCAGCTCCCAGCATGCACCTGCCATACAGGTGCTCCCAGACGCTCTGCGGCAGGATCACCACCAGGTCGTCGATGTAGTGGTATTTGTTGGGTGGGATGCCTGTGAGGGGAGGCACAGAAGAGAGAGCTGGGGCTTGGGCCCAGCTACCCCCACCGCAACACCTCCCCCAGGGGAAGCCTGCTCACCTCCATGCGAGCACAGGAAGGTGTGGTTGGTGATGGGCCCCGGCTCTGCAAAGGTGTTGAACTTGTTTAGCCATTCTCGGGACACGTAGAACCGGAGCAGGCTGGGCTCCCGCATGGCAGCCAGAGACACCACCTGCTGCCGCTCACGCATGGCCTCCTCACTGCTCTTCCTGGGATAGACAGGGGTACAGTATGAGCCAAGAGACCCAGACTCAGGTTGTGCATGGACACCAAGTCAGACCAGGCCATGCTATGTATGCAGAGGCACCCCCTTCACAGGCTGGGAGAGTGGCCTGACCCTCTCACAGGAAAGCTGGCTTGCAGAAACTGCAGACACAGACAGACACAGTGGTTGGGGTTCCCCACCAGGCCCACCTGTAGAAGAGTACGTAGGCCTCCACGTTCTGCACCACCGTCTCATGGACCTCGGTGACATACTGGTCATCGAATTCATACCACTGCCCATTGATCACATTCTGACAGTAGGCAATGTAGTGCCCACCTGGTAGATAAGCAACAGGTTATGTAGACCACAGGGGCTAGGCAGTGGAGGAGGGGCCAGGCTGGAGTGCAGGGCATACTCACTGCCTGCTGTGCCATGGTGACAAATGACAGAGAGAAGGTCATAGGTGGTGACCTGAGAAGTGCACTCCTTGGCCAGGAAAGGGCGGAGGTCGAGTCCCTCAAGGGGGAAGGAGACATGGCTGCTGACTTTGAAGGAGTACATTACCTCATGTCGGAAGCGCTTCAGGTGGACACACAGAATCTGAGGGGAGAGGGCAGGGGTCAGTCACCCTGGCCAACTGGAGAAGACGACAGGGAAGCTCACAGATAGGACTCCCACACAGGCCTAGGCCTGTTGGATTTGCATGGGGTCCATCACACATGTCAGAGACCCCCATGTGGGAGTCAACAGCCCACTTCTCTCACAAGGACTGACAGCCTATGGTGTAGCTGCCAGAGGGGCTGACAAAGAGCTGGGCTGGGCTCTCAGGAAGCTGACTCTGCCCCAGCTTGCCATGCTTACTTTACAAGAACTCTGACACTGGTTTGGGGACTCTGAGGAACCTCTCCAGGACATCAGCCAGCCCACAGCCTGAGCCTTGACTCTGCTCCCGCTACAGAGACTAGAACAGCCACACTGCTCACCTGGGACCTCAGCAAGCCCCCAAATGGAAGAGGGAACTGAAGTTCAGAGGACACCTCTCACCCAAAGCACCTGCGCAAGTTTCATGGCCTTCTGTGTTTGTACAGGACAGGTCAGTCTCTACACGGCCCCACAGGCAACTCATGCACCTACCCACGTGGACCCCAGCCTAACAGGGCCGAGGTGGCTCACTCACCTCGGGCAGGCATAGGACTTTACAGTACTTCACACCATTCCGCAGCCTGCAGAGGGGGACAGAGGAGCCATGGTCAGTGTCCTGCGGGGAAGGGGGTCAGCAGAGAGACCGAGGTACAGTCCCCTCCAGACCCTTGTCATCTGGGAGGTTAGCACAGGGATAGCTGAGGGAAACCCTGGGGAGGATGAGGACTCAGGGAACAGGGAGCTGGAACAGGCCCCGGAGCACAACTTACTTCTTACACCGCTCACAGCTGTACATGTTGTCACCTGATGCAGAGAAGCAAAGGCCAGAGGTCAGCAGGCATAGAAAACGGGGACAGAAAGGGCAAATATGAATTATGTTTAAGGTGAAAAATACTGGCAGGAAGTGACAGGATTCCAGAGACAGAACCAGAAAGAAAAGAGGTTCATTTGACCCTAGAAGCACTGAACTTCTCACATGGGCAGAACTAAAAACAAATGAAAGGCAGGAGGCAAGGAGGAGGGAGCCCAGCACTGAAGGCAGGCAGGTGGCGGACTCGAGCCTTCAACAGGCAGAGTTCCCATGTCACACTGCTACCAAAGGGACTTGGGGCCAGAGAGATGGCTCAGCTGAGCTTGATGACCTGAGTTCATCCCTGAGACTTACATGCGAAACAGAGAGCCAACTTCAAGTCGTCCTTTGACCTCCACATGTGCAATGTGACATGTGACAACACACACAGAGCAATAAAAATATTTCTAAAAATTTAAAACGTCACTGGGTGGTAGTAGCACACACTTTTAATCCCAGCACTTGGGAGGCAGAGACAGGCAGAGCTCTAAGAGTGTGAGGCCAGCCTGGTCTACAGAGTGAGTTCCAGGGCTGCGAGAGCTATACAGAGAAACCCTGCCTCAATTAATTAGTTAATTAATTAATTTCAAAAAATTTTAAAATAATAAGAATAGTTATTGTGGCAAAATTGGTGTTATTTGCATTTTTCAATCAGAAAAGAAAGCAAAAAACAAAAAAACCAAAGAATTTTTTTAAAAATCATGAGGTTAGTGACATAGCTCAGCAGGCAAAAGTGCTTGTCACCAAGCCTGACAGCCTGAGTCTGATCCCAAGACCCACATGCTGCAAGGACAAAAATCAATTCCTTAGCTGTCTTCTTGCTTCATACTAGGGCAGTATGTGTACACACAGTAAGTAAAGGGGTAAATATTTTAAATTACATTTTAGCTTTCAAGCCGGTCACAGTGGTGACAACCTACAAGCTTAACTGGAGAAGAGGAGGCTAGAGAGAGGATCAGTAGTTTAAGGCCAACCTGGGCTACACAATGAGTCCGAGGCCAGCATGGGCTATACAAGACCCTGTCTCAAAACAAAAACAAAGACAAACAGACAATAACCAAGGAAACATAAAGCTAAAGTGGAGCACCCCCTCCGCCCACCCAACTGGTAGAAAGTAACAACAGGCCAACGGCCAAGAGTGACAGGCAACAGATGTCTAAGCCTGCCCTGGTGGGTAGCAGGTAAACATCTATCTCATGTGTTTGTTTGGAACAGCCTCATGTAGTCCAGGCTGGTCTTGAACTCACTATGTAGCTCAGAATGATCCTAAACCCTGATCTCTTCTTGCCTCCACCCCCGAAGTGCTGGGGTCACAGGGGTACACCTCCCATAGGCTGGCAGTGGAATCTAACAGGGTCAGTCTGTAAAGCACAGTGGCCATGGGTCCATTAGCGTTGGGCTCTATGCAGTCCCCTCTCCCTGTAGCTCCCATTCTGGCAGCCAGGCCACTCACCCTTCAGCTCGTCGGCAGCAAAGAAAGCAGCCAGGCAGTCTTCCAGTGTGACGACAGGCCCCCAAAACCAGCTGGGGGTACAGGACACCACGAACCTAGACAGACAGGAGAGGAGTGATAGGTGCTATGAGTCCTGGGTATGGGAGTGTGGCTGAGGGCTGTCTGACACTAGCAGCTGACTTGCAGCTGGAGGCTAGAGGCCTAGGGCTAGACATTTTGTGTCCACAGGCTCTGCAGGGCCAGCTTATGTGCCCTTCCCCTAGGCCAGTTGGCTTGGGGGTTAAGGAAGTTGCCTGTAACTCTTCAGGTCACACCTGGACCCAGATGCTGCCTCACTTCGACTTGCTGCTTGGCCACTCTTTGGGTTGTCACTTATCCTCCACCTTAAAGGAGCATTAGTCAAGGTTATCCCAAAATGACCAAGACCCTGAACCCATTTAACTCATCTGCCTCTTTGGCCTCCAGCTCCCTTGATCCATGGACTCTCCCTGGCCCCATGGATGCTTGTTCCTGCATTGCCGGTAGACCCAGGAAAGTCAGGCCGGGCTGGAAGTCCCAGCATACCGTCGGATGTACTCCACGATGAAGGCCAGCCAGCCCTGGGAGGAATAGCTGTCCCCACAGGCACCTGGCTTGGCTGGTACATTCTGGTAGATGGCAGAGTGGAGTTTGGCTAAGTCTTCTTTGCCAGGGATGGGCAACGACAGGTCCTGGAATGTCTCCACTGTGGTTGATACCTACGGGATGAAGACCCGCCTGGTGCCTACCTTTGCCAGGATCTATTGCCCCAGCAGGTGAAGCAGAAAGTTTGCTCCTGGGGTAGGAATGCCAAGGGAGAGTCCACCCTGCAAATGGAGACACCACCCTGCCCCAGGTGGTAAACAATGCCAGCTTCCCTGGGCACCCACCCGGTCACAAGTGAGACACTGCACCAGACTGAGGACAGAGCCATTGAAGACGTCTGAGATTACACTGCGGTAGCTTTGCTCCTTCCGCCTCCGGCCACCAGTACTCGGCACCTGGGCTGGGAACACAGAACAGGGCTAGGCCAGTCTCCCTGGCACGGCAGGCACAGGCACAGACAAGAGGCTTCCTCAGCCACACTGTGCAGTCCTCACGGTGGATCACGACTGATTATACACGTCACCGGTTGACACCTTAGCATCACTGTTACCATAGAAAATGGGGCTCCCTCTCACATCCCAAGGCTGCTACTGGGTTTAGAGGCTCAGGTGAGCAGCACACAGCCTGGACCAGGGTTGTAAGTGCCCCACACTGGCCACCATGACATCCCCAGCTGAGCTCATCACTGCCCCCGAACCTTTCTTGAGCACGTACGATGGCCCCATCCTCACAGGGCTTGCACGAGGAGGGCTGCTGGACAGCTTGGTGTGGCCCTCGTGGTGGTGCACAGGGCTGCAAGGGCGAGAGGAGCTGCGTATGTGGGCTTCGTTGTCTGGCTCTGGGGACAGCAAGGAGGAAGTACTGGGCCAGGGCAGCAAAGCTAGTGCCCTCCATGCCAGCTCTGAGGCCAGAGCAAGAGAACCTGGCAGCATCTCCCCCCAGGAATAATGCCTGCATCCCCATTCCGCCCCTATGTCCAGCTCCAACCCCATCAAACACACTGGGACAAAGCTATCCAGTCTATTTCCAGCTGAGCCTCCAGACAAGGCAGGGCTGTGGCTCTGAAAGCCTAGTGAGCTTGGCACTGTGAGGAGGGTTCAGAGGCAGAGTCTCCCCCACCCTACAGCTAGGCAGGCAACAGACACAGGGCTTACAGGCTGTGACTTCCCAGTGGCCCAACCAGTGACCTGGTTGACTGATACCTGGGGTCTGGCAGGGGCTGGTGGACCTTGGTGATGGTGGCTGAGCCTCGCTGGATTGGTTGTCGAGGGAGGCCATGGCCGTGTCCACATCAGCATCCTCATCCACTTGCTCCGAGTTGGTGCGCTGCTGGCCCCAGGAGAACTTACGGTCCTTCATTCGTTCCTTCTCAGAGATGGCTCGGCCAGCCTCATCTGGGATCAGCAGCTCCATCTCAGCCTTCGAGCTTCCTCCACCATGCCCTTGCCCATCGCCCTCACCCCTGTCACTGCTTGAGTCACAGGACAGAAACTCATCCTCTGATGGGCTCCGGTCGCCGTCACGCCTCTCATCTGTATCACTGGAATCTGAGTCCCGAGCATCAGTGAGAGCTGTCACAGCGGCTACCATGGGCTCCTTGAGCTCTTCATGAAGCTGGTCCATCAAGCAGCGAAGGAACTCCTGGGTGTCCTGCAATCAGGGCCATGTCACTAGGGTTTTACAGGGATACAAGAGCCACCATGGGCACTGCTGCTTCTGCCCACAAGGTCGCCAGCCACCTCTAGCAGGTCCTAGCAAGCACCTATGCAGACAAGAGGCTTAGTCCCACCCCCATGGCAGTCCCCACCATTCAAGGCTCAGAGAGACTATGGGACTCCTCCCAGGTCACACAGCACACAAAGAGCTAGGGTCCTGGGCGTAAACCACAGAACCAACTTCGCCTCTGCTCCTGCACAGTTTGGGAAGAGAGATGAGCAGCACATCAGCCACTGAGGTCTCCTTGCTCCCTGAGCAGAGGTCAGCAGTGTGTCAGGGACCCGGGAAGGGTCAAAGGATAGGACATGGCCAGCCAGACGTTAAGAATACTTCACTGAACAGTGCTACCCAACAGGCCAGGCAGCCAAACTGATCCCTTCTCTACCAGTGCATCTTCCTACTTCCCCACATGTCGCCACCATGTGTGTGACACAGCAGCAGAAGGAGAGGCTCTGAAAGCAGAGTCCCATTCTCCTGGCTCACACGGGCAGGACACAGATCAGGTTGCTTCCCCCAGAAGGATGGTGTCATTTTTAGGGCCTAGTACCTAAATCTAGCCCTGTAGGAAGCTGGGAGGTAGCCTCCTTGCAGAGATACCCTACTGAGGTGGTGGTGACAGTAGCTGACCTCAAGGGCCGAGGGCACTGGAAGACATGTGTTCCAAGCCCAGCAGCAATCTGATGATCTCTGAGCTACTCCTGGACCACATGAGGGAAATAGGCTCATAGGCATCCAGAGCCAGCTGAGGTGCTATCTTGGATGGAAGTCCCCAGGAAAGGTCAGTGGGACACACAAGTGGCTTCTGTCCATCAGGAGGGCAGGTGTATGAATGAAAACAAGTCTTCAGCTATTACCCACTACTTCTTCCTCTTGCAAGACCAGGGGAATGGCTCACTCAACACAGTGCTTGACACGCAAAGCATAAGACCTGAGTTCAAGAACCAGAATCCACATTAAAAACAAGAACAGATGTGGTGGCATGCACTTGGAGTCTCGGCACTGTGGAGGGAGAGACAGACCCACCCCAGGTGCTCACTGGTCAGCCAGGCTCAACCACATCATCAGTGAGCTCCACACCAGTAAAAGTCACTGTGTCAAAGGAGGTAGGCGGTGTTCACAAAGATGGTCCCTGAGGTCATCTTCCAACCTCTCTGCGAGTACGAGTGCTTGCACACACACACACACACACACACACACACACACACACATCTTTTAAAAAAGTAAAAGTTCTAGCCAGGCAGTGATGGTGCACACCTTTAATCCCGGCACTTGAGAGACAGAGGTAGGTGAATCGCTGTGAGTTTTAGGCCAGTCTGGTCTACAGGATACAGAGAAAGCCTGTCTCAAAAAAAAAAAAGAAAAAAAAAGAAAAAGAAAAGAAAAAAAGTTTTCTGCCCCTTGCCAAGCTTTCAACTCACATGAAAGCACAAAATCTCCTATGTCCACATAGAGAGGCTACAGCTGTGCCTGGCTTCAGACCAGAAGTATCTGTGGAAGTACAAGGACCAGGGAAAGCAGCCTCTGCGGGGGCCCAGCTGGATGAGATGTCACACAGCAGTCAAGCAGCACACCGGATGGTGTCCACCCTGTCTGAGGGCAGCACAGCTCTGTCCAGAATAAAGGTTACTCTGCAGTAAGGGACAGGCTCAGCTTGTCCCTTACCCCTCTCCTGCCCTTGTGCTGTGTATCCTGGATGTGTAGCTTCTCTAAGCCTTGCTCACCTGTGACATGGGAGCAATGTGTCCCCTTTGTGGTAGACAGTGAGCCCAGGCCACTGCAGTCACCACTTCCCAGAACAGGTGGTACAGAGGCAGTGTGGACTTTCTCAGGCAGACAGCGTGGCGCCCACTCCAAAGATCTGAGCACATACCCCAGGCCCCAGCCTGAGCTGGGTGGCAGTCAAGAGAGTGCAGGCATCTCTAGTGCCCACCACTGCATCTGAGGGACCAACATACAGGCAGCAGAAGAGGTGGCCCTGACAGGCCCAACTCTGACTGCAGGTTATCCAGGAGTCCCTGCCACACCACAGGTCATGTGGGTTCAACATGGGTTGAGGACTCACATAGCACATTCTTGGTTCCATGATTTCCTTTCTTTCTTGGCTGCCCTGGAACTTACTCTGTAGACCAGGCTGGCCTCAGACTCACAGAGATCCACCTGCCTCTGCCTTCCTGAGTGCTGGGACCAACGGTATGTGTCACCACGCCTGCTTGTGATTTTCTGGACAGAATGCTCTGAGCTAAAAGTTTTTCTTGCCAGGCATGGTAGAGCATACCTGTGATCTCTGATCCTAACACTCAGCACTCAAGAGGTAGGGGCAGGTGATGCTCTGTGAATTCAAGACCAGCCTGGTCTACATAGTGAGTTCCAGGACAGCCAGACTTACACAGCAGGAACCTTTAAAAAAAAGCAACAAAACAAACAAGTCCCCCACCCCCGCCCAGAAAAGAAAAAGTAGGGCTCTATGTGTGGAGTGCTTGCAGGGTAAGCCTGTGGGCCCCAGTCTGTTCTCCATACCCACATAAACATTGGTGGCATAGTGGCACCAATATGATCCCAGAGCTAGGGAGGCAAAGGCAGGAGGGCCTGAGGTTTGTCAGCCCAGTAAGTCTAGCCTAACTGTGAGTTCCAGGCTGGTAAGTGACCCGGTCTCCAAATAGTAAGGTGAGGAGTGATTTACAAAATACATCCAACAACAACCTCTGTCCTCCACACACGTGCACATGCTCACGTGCATGCACACACACACACATGCACATACACGCACACACGCACGCACACTAAATAAGTAGTAAACAATAAAAATAAAAAAAAATAAAAAAATCCAAGGAGGCTGAGGGGCAGAAATACTGCAGGCAGGTGCCTGGGTGCCCTCCCCACTGCGTATCTGCTGTGTGGCTGGCATGGGCGACTTGGTCCCTTAAACCTCAGTTTCCTTGTCTGTAAATTGGAGCTAAAGGACAGCAGGTTACTGGGAGACACCATGTTCCCGTGAGTAAGAAAAGCTCTGACAATAGATGCCTGGCCTTTCTGCCTGCTGTGAGGTCTGCTCTGGCTGGGCCATTGCCCCAAGCAGCTAGACAGCTTACCTGCTGGGCATAGCCTCGGAACATCGGGTTGACCAACTTGATCCCATGGGACAGGCTGGTGGGGACCACATAGCTTGGCCTGTGGGGAGACCAAACCTGCTAGCACAGGTGGCCAGCCTTGAGCTATGCCATGTGTGGCAACAGAGCAAGGCAGATCAGACTCCACAAGGGCAGTTCCCACCACCTTCACTGGCCCCACTGGCCAGGAGACAAGCCCACAATGTCCATTGCTGAAAAACCTAAAATTTCACCAAAGTACAATGAAATACTATCACCAGTATGTCCCTGCTAAAGAGGACACATCAGGAGCCTGGTGGTGTCCAGAGAAGAAAGGGCAAAAGTGCACCCAGGGACACCAAGAGAAGCTCTGACCTCTGACCTGTGGAAGAGTGCAATTTCTTTTTTTTTAACTCTGCATTGAGTTTTAAAGGAGTGCAGTTTCTTTTCTCTCTTTTTTTTCTTTTTTTCCAAGACCGTTTCTCTGTGTAGCCCTGGTTGTCCTGGAACTCACTCTGTAGACCAGGCTGGC
>LOJH01000399.1:7443-22451 GCA_001685095.1 Ellobius talpinus | reverse complement strand
GATCTGGTGCCCTCCTCTGGCCTGCAGGCATACATGCAGACAGAATACTGTATATATAATATAAAAATAATATATATAAATATATATTAAAAAATACGAATTAGCAGATGCCTGTTGTGGCCTTTCTGGCCCCCTGAGCTTGTGGTCCTCTCTCAGGATGAAGTACATTGAGACAGAGCTGAAGAAGAGGAAGGGGATTGTGGAGCAAGAGGAACAGAAGGCCAAGCCCAAGAATGCTGAGGACTGCCTCTATGAACTGCCAGAGAACATCCGCGTCTCATCTGCCAAGAAGACCGAGGAGATGCTGTCCAATCAGATGCTGAGCGGCATCCCCGAGGTGGACCTGGGTATAGAGTACGTCTCCCAACCCTGGCTTTGCCCCTACCCGACTTCCCAATGAGCAGTTACACAGATGAGCCACACAGCACTTGCCTAGCATTCCTAGGAGTTACAGGAAGCTGGGAAGTTAGTAAAGGACTTGTCATCGTAAGCATGAGGACTTCAATTTGATCCCCAAAACCCATGCCAGAAAAGCCAGGTATAGCGGGGCACACTAGGCAGGTGAAGATCGGCGGGTCATTGCCCAGACAGCCTAGCTTTAGTGAACTCCAGGTCAGTGAGAGGCCCTATTTCCAGTGAGGTGCGTGGCTCCTGATGGACTGTATCTGAGGTTGTCCTCTGGCCTTCCCATGCACGCTCATATGCATGCACACATGTGCTCACTAAAGTTATGAAGATCCTTCTCAATCTCCTTGGAGACCTACAGACAAGTTCTCTCAGGCAAGTTGTTCCTGGAGGTTTCTTACATCTGGTCCCAGTGGCTGAAGAGACTGAAGGGCCCCTGACCTCTGGAAGCAAAAGTGTCTCCTCAGCCACTCCTTTCTGTTTATTTCCATCAAGGGCTGTGTAAAAGGCTGGTCCACACCTCCTCCATGAGCCTTCACCTGCAGAGAAACGAATACTGTGGTCAGCAGCTTCATTGCTTAGAGTGAAGTGTTAGGAGGCTTGTGGGCTCTGGTATCTCTGGCCTGGCAAGCGTTGAACCTTAGGGAGCCCATTTCAGTTTTTTTGGGACATGAATTCTAGTGTGTGGTGTGTGCATGTGCACTCCTGGGGATTTGAACTAGGACCTCCCAATGCTAGGTAAGTGCTCTGCCACTGAGCTGCATGCCCAGCCTGAGATTTACTTTTTTGTTTTTTGTTTGTTTGTTTGAGACAGGGTTTCTCTGTATAGCTCTGGCTGTCCTGGAACTCACTGTAGACCAGGCTGGCCTCGCAATCAGAGACCCCCTGCCTCTGAGTGCTATGGTTAAAGGTGTGCAGCACCACTGCCAGGCTCCAAGGTTTTCTCCTTATCCAAGAGAGAACACATCTATTCTCCCATGGCCCTGAGTTTTCATACCAGTGTGACCACAGGGTCAGGCCAGGAAGGGTGGCACACACTGGTATCTGAACCCTGGGGAGGCTGAGACAAGAGGGCTTGGATCTTGAGTTCCAGGGCAGCTGGGGCTTTGTAGGAACCTTGTCTTAAAAACAAAAAGGAGCCATGTGGCACACACCTTTAATACCAGCACTCGAGGGACAGAAGCAAGTGGATCTCTGAGTTCAAGGCCAGCCTGGTCAACAGAGCGAGTTCTAGGGCTACACAGGGAACCCTGTCTCGAAAAACTCAAAAAGGAAAGAAGGAAAGGCCTGAAGCAGCCTGGTACACTGTAGAGCTCTGTGCTCTGGGAGAGATGCTTCTCCTTGTGCAGTAGGAGTGGCCAGCCTCATCAGTCAGTTCAAAGGTGTAATGACCTTGTATGAGGTATGGCTCTTTCTCTGTCCATAGTGCTAAGATAAAAAATATCATTTCCACGGAGGACGCCAAGGCCCGGCTACTGGCTGAGCAGCAGAACAAGAAGAAGGATAGTGAGACATCGTTTGTGCCCACCAACATGGCCGTGAACTATGTCCAACACAATCGCTGTGAGTGCCCTGCCTGCCACCACACCCCGTGAGTCTCCTAAGAGCGCTACCCCCGCCTCATAGTCCCTTGTTCTTTCTCTGTTCAGTTTATCACGAGGAGCTCAATGCACCCATTCGAAGAAACAAAGAAGAGCCCAAAGCCCGGCCTTTGCGAGTGGGTGACACCGAGAAGCCAGAGCCTGAACGTGAGTACAGCCCTGGGTGGCACTGAAGTGGCCTGTGAAGACAGAGTCGTGCAGGCAGGGCAGTGCTCAAGCCCTGCCAAGGACCATGGCCATGTACCTTCCCCTTTTCAAGCTGTAGTTCCTCCTTGGTAAAATGAAGAGGGGGTAGAGGCAGCCCATTGCTTGCTCTGGGGTCCCCAAACTGTGAAGCTGGGAGAGACTGAGTTTGGAGGTTTCAGTAAGGGAAAAGCAGAAATAGCAGTAAATAAGAGGCATGTAACAAGGGTCACCTGAGCGCTTTACTGGCCTTGGTGCTGGGGCTGCTGTCATGGTCGACTCCAACTAGGTCCTCACCTTGGAACGGAACGGTAGTCTCTGCTGCTTCCGCCATGACAGGCAGCCTTTGTTCTCCTCAGGGTCCCCTCCCAACCGCAAGCGTCCTGCTAATGAGAAGGCCACAGATGATTACCACTATGAGAAGTTCAAGAAGATGAACAGGCGCTACTGAGGCAGAGGCGCTAGGGAGTGGACAGCACATACACACAGTGAGAAGTTCAAGATGAGCCAGGATGGAGGGGGCGGATAGCACACATGCACACACACTCGCACTTGTCCCAGTGCAAACAGTGCACTGCATAGAATCCGCTTGCTAGTTATTGGGGTTCCCCATCAGATGGCACTTCTGCTTACCCGCTGAATTTCTGTTCTGGCTTTGGGTTGAAGACTGCACCTCCCTGTGTATCCCAGGCTGACCTTGAACTCCCTCTTCCTCCTTCCTGGGATTTTAGAGGCCCCACCACACCTGGCTGGCATTTTCCAACATTAGCTTTGTAACTTTCAAGAGAAAACAATGTATCTATGTCTATATTGTTTCTTACCTGGGACAAACTATTCTCAAGAGTGTTATTAAATTGTTTGTAAATATGTTGCTTTTCTCTTAATTTTGTCCTGTCTCAGGAAGAACTAACTGTGTTCACTGTAGGTTTGTTTGTTTTGTTTAAGATTTATTTATGTATTTGGGTGTTGGTCTTCACGTATGTCTGTGTGCCGTGTGTGCATCTAGCGCCAGAGGAGGGTGTTAGCTATCTTGGAATTGTAGTTATCCATGGTTGTGAGCCACCATATCCAAGCTAAGAATCTAACCCAGGCTGGATTCTTATTTTGTGTTCTTAAGTAATGAGCCATTTTCTCCAGTCTATTTCTCCAGCGTTTTGAGGTTATATAAACAGCCATGGTTTCCTTCACTATTTGAAATGAGGTTGAAAAGTACATCTGTCTTTGCTGAGTGTGGTGGCACATTCTTTTAATCCCAGCACTCAGGAGGCAGAGGCAAGGGGATCTCCGTAAATTTGAAATCTGCCTAGTCTACATAGTGAGTTTCAGGACAACCAGGAGAGACTATATCTCAGGAAAGAGAGAGAGGGAGAGACGAGAAGAAAAAGAAAAGAAAACCACATCTGACCTGATTTAGAATGTCCAGGTTCCAGCAGAAAAATGGAGGATGGTTAAGATATGCTGGCATTCCCTGACTCTTACAGAGCCACAAAGTTCTTTTGATTAAGAAGAAAAAGCAAAGTCAGGCAGATCTCTAAATTCTGGGCCAACCTGATCTACAGAGTGGGTTCCAGGACAGTCAGGGCTACACGGAGAAACCCTGTCTCATAAAACAAAAAAGCAAAACAAAAAAAAAGAAAGAAAAAAAAAAGAAAAAAGGAAAGCCTGGCATGGCAAAGCCTTTTAACCCCAGCACTCAGGAAGCAGAGACAAATGATCTCTGAGTTGTGGACCATCTAGGCCTCATAATGAGATAGGCAAATAAACATGAGGGGGCTGGAGAGATGGCTCAGTGGTTAAGAGCATTGACTGCTCTTCCAGAGGATCCGGGTTCAATTCCCAGCACCCACATGGCAGCTCACAGCAGTCTGAAGGTCCAGTTGCAAGGGATCTGACACCTTCACACCAATCCACATAAAATAAAACTTAAATAAACCATAAAAATATTAGAAAGAAAAGAAACAAACATGAAAAATTTCATGTCTTATCTTTTAGAACTTAATCATTAAGTACAAACTGGGCCCAACTTTTGTGTTTGCCATGAGTCTTCTGTTATGGGGTATCCACCATAGAAAACGCTCAGATGCAGATTTAAGCCAAAAGACAGTCTATCACCTGGCTGGCGACTATACTAGGTGTTCGGGATCCCAGTATAGCCCTGAGCCTTTCTCAGGGGAGCTTTTAAACACCAAAACCATGTCCCAGATTCACATATTTAAGTTAACAAGAACGAAACAGAACTACAGAGGCCAAAAAGCAAGGTTGATTTCCCAGAACTATGGACTTTGACCATAAGGTCTTACTTTTCATTTTGACAGGTGGGGCTGTCTTGTCTATGTGCTGAGTTTTATGGGCTGAAGTTTTACTTCTATCATGGAGTCAGTTGTCCTAAGGTCTGGGGACCTGTTACACTTCCACCAACAGACAGGATTTTCAGATCTCAGGAGTTGGGTATGTGTCAGAGGAGCCTATGGAACCAGATGGGACATCCAGTAACCAAAATAAAAAAGGGCCTGGAGGTGTGGTTCACTTGGCAGAGGGTTTGCCTGTTAGTCCTGGGTCCATCTGTCACGGTGAGGACCTGACTTTGCAAACTCCATTTTAAAGAAGGGCTTCATCTTAAGCCGTATAATGAGCTGAGGGTGGGCGATCTCAGGTGTGCAGCACAAATGTGCTGCGATAGTAGAAATTTGAACAAATACTCGAAAAATGGCCAATATAGAAGATAGGGACCAGGGCCATAAAATTTAACAAGGTCCAGATGTTCTTGAAAGACATCCTGTCTTTGAAGATACCTTGTCAGTTATTAATGGCTCTTTGTTAGATTTTTGCGCCCAAAAACTGACCAATGGGTTCAGAAACTACCTTATCATATGTACTCCTCACCCAATCCCAAAACGACAGGACTCAAACTCCCTGATTATGGCATTTCCCCTTTAAAAGTTCTCCCCTTCCCCAGGTTTGGGACTGCACTTTCCTCACCCACTGTGTTGATGTGCTGGAGGTGTGGTTCAAACTCGAGTTTGAATTAAAATTCTTCATGTAATTTGCATCGGAAATCCATCTGGCTCTGTGAATTCATTTGGGGACCAGAAACTTGGGCATAACATTACCACAGAAAACGGCTTGGTATTATTCATTCTCTACTCATAAAGAGGACAGCCTGGGTTTAAAAAAAATGGGGGGGCAGGGCATGGTGTCACACACCTTTAATCTCAGCTCCTAGGAAGCAGATAGGTGGATCTCTCAGTTCAAGGCTAGCCTGGTATACAGAGGGAGTTCCAGGACAGCCAGGGCTACACAGAAAAAACCCTGTCGTTCCCCCACACACACACACACACACACGCTTTGGGCCTAGATTGGTCTTGACCTTAATATATAGCTGAGAATGGCCTTGAACCTCCTACTTTTACCTCCTGGAATTATAGTCAAGCACCATGATTCTTGGCACAGGTGATTTCTGTAGACACTTTGCCCTCAAGAAATTTGAGCTTAACTCTCTGCTGCCTAAGTGTGGGCCTTGCACACTGACTTCCTTCCAAAGAGGAGGGAGATCCAGATGGAACCTCGCAGTTGGAAAACACGTAGACACTGCCTTGGACTGATTTGTTTTTGTCAGTGACACACCTAGACATACCTAGGAAGAGGAAACCTCAACTGAGAAATCGCCCCCGGGTGTGTGTGTGTGGGTTCTTAATTACTAATTAATGTGGGAGGGCCCAGTCAGCTGTGGGTGGTGGCATCTCTAGGCATGTGGACCTGGGCTGTATAAGAAAGATAGCTGAGGGGCTGGAGAGATGGCTTAAGTGGTTACTACTCTTCCAAAGGACCCAGGTTCAATTTCCAACACCCACATGGCAGATCACAATGGCAGCTTCCCTTAATGATGATACCTGTAAGATGAAATAACCCCTTTCTCCTGTAAGAGACTTTGGTCATGATGTTTATCATAGTAATTGAAAGCAAATTAGGACTGCCTCAGCAATCAAACCATGCTGACAATATGCCCCTGGGTAGGCTGTGATGGAAATACACTTTATGTTGGCACTCCCTCTTCCAAACCCTAGTCTAATGATGAGAAAAACCCTCAGATTCCAGGAGAGGAACAATCTACAAAGGTGTTTCAGGATGAGGTATAACTCAGTTGTATAGTCTACAAGCAAAGGTTCAATCCCCAGTAATGACAACAACAAAAAGCCAGGCCTATATCTCAGACCTAAGGAGGTGAGGCAGGATAATCACAAGTTCAAAACCAGCTGCACGATATAGCAAGCTGAAAGATAGTCTGGAGTAGTTATGAAGATTTCACCTCAGAACAAAGTCAGAGACTAACAAGAGTGCCGTTCTTGTACAGACACGAGTTCAAGTCCTAGCACCCACTTTGTTCCCCAACTCCAAAGAAATTTTAAAACAAAATCAGACAAGAAACAAAAGCCTAACATGTAGCTCCAGGATATTTGCCTACAATGTGCGAGGCTCTGGGGATCACCCTAGCATCCCCCAAGTGTTTTGTGTTCCTTAAAACAAGGCAAGTGTCAGAGGCATCCAAGAGGAGCTGGGAAGTCAGCATTGTGGGAAGCTGGATGGGTTCCCTACATAAAAAAATGGGTGAGCTGGGTGGTGGTGGCACACACCTTTAATCCCAGCACTCGGGAGGCATAAGCAGATGGATCTCTGAGTTCGAGACCCGCCGGGTCTACAGAATCAGTTCCAGGACAGGCTCCAAAGCTACACAGAGAAGCCCTGTCTTGAAAAACCAAAAAGAAAAAAGAAAAGAAACTGGGTAAACTATGGGCTTTAATTAACATAGTGGTTCATGGATTTTATCAAGTATAATATACAGATGTCAAACTTTTATTTCTTTTGAGACGGGTGTTTCATTATGTAGCCCCGGCTGCTCCTAGAATTTGCTGTGTGGGCCAGGGTGGCTCAAACTCACAGAACTCCACCTACATATGCCTCCTAGAGTACCGGGATTAAAGGTGTGTGCCACAATGCCCAGTCCTCAAATATCAGGTTTAACTTTTTTTATTTTTTGTTTTTTTGAGACAGAGTCCACTATGTATTTTTGGCTGGCCTCAAACTCATACAGATCCGCCTCCCTCAACTTCTTGAGTGCTGGGATTAAAGGCGCTCACCACACCAAATATCAGATTTCAATAATAGGGAACCAGGGGTGGGGGTAGGGGTGTCTTATGGAAACTCACTATTTTATTCTCACATTCTCATTTATTCCTTTATGTATTATGTGTATTCCTACATGAGTTTATGTGCACTTTGTGCATGTAGATGCATGTGTCATTTTTTAAAAACTGTTCTAAAACATTCTGTTATTTGATGAGGGTGGGGAACCGATCACCACCTGATTCCTACCAAGGATCAACCCAGAAAGGGTTTTGCCCTTAACAAACATGGTATTCGCTAGCGTCGGGGGACAGCCTGACCAAGACAAAGAGGGCGGCTCCACAGGCAGGAACCGGAAACGCGCGTTGGGCGGTGCGTGGGGTAAGGTGGGCGCTGGGACGCGCAAGCGGCGCGGGTCCGGGCATGAAGCTGGGCCGGGCCGTAGTGGCCCTGCTGCTGCTGGCGCCGTTCGCGGTTTGTGCCGTGGAGCCCATCAGCCTGGGCCTGGCCCTGGCCGGCGTACTCACCGGCTACATCTCCTACCCGCGCCTCTACTGCCTCTTTACCGAGTGCTGCGGCCAGAAGCGGAGCCTCAGCCGAGAGGGTAGGCGGGCATCAGGGATGGGCACTGCGGCCGGGGGATGGCGCCTCTGTCAGGCCAGACTTTGGCCCGAGGCCTGGGAGATGAGTTGCCGAGCGCAGGGTAGGTTATCAGCCCTGCGTGGGACTCACCGGGGCGGCCTCACTGCGACTCTTCCGCTCGGCTTTGGGGAACATCCCCAAGCTCAGGCCTTCGGAAGTGCAGGGTTCGCGGCATCAGGGTCCTTCTCCAAACCAGGCTCCGCTGGCTCTGACAGCCTGGGAATGAGGCTGCATTTTGCCTGCTTGCTTCTCTCCTGACCAGAGTGATCTTTCCATTCCCAGCGCTGCAGAAGGATCTGGATAACAAACTCTTTGGGCAGCATCTTGCAAAGAAAGTCATCTTAAACGCCGTGTCTGGTTTCCTAAGCAACCCGAAGCCCAAGAAGCCCCTTACCCTCTCCCTGCACGGGTGGACAGGCACCGGCAAAAACTTCGTCAGCAAGATCATCGCAGAGAATATTTACGAGGGTGGACTCAACAGTGACTATGTGCACCTGTTTGTGGCCACGCTGCACTTTCCCCACGCCTCCAACATCACCCTGTATAAGGCAAGAGCATAAGTTGACCGCCTTCATGGATGACCCGGGTTTGGGTTTTTCTGGGACGGGATGTGGGAATTCCACGTCAGCGAGTGAGCCTCGATATGGCTCTTTGTATGTGAGTTCCTCTTTAAAAGGTGTGGACAGAGCTGGCTGTGGTTACATCAGCTGTTCTGGAGGCAGAGAGAGCGAGAAGCTGAAGGAACTACAGTTGAGGATTGCTCGTGCAGTGCAGACCGGGACTGTGTTTCAAAGGGAACTATCCAGGGCTGGGGTAGCCCAGGGTAGAGCACTTGCCCACACCCGGACCCTGCCCCTTCCCCCACAGCAGGAGTGGTAGTGGATATGTACTGAGGGTTTGTGTTACATCGAGCAATTAGACCACTAAAGGTTTATTGGTGACTTCTAGGCTCAGTAACACTTGGCTGTGGTCAAATGGGGACATAATCAAACCCAACATCAGGGTCTTCAGGTCCCATCCGTATCGTGGAAAGGAAACACGGAGGTCTAAGTCTGTTTGGACTCAGCTGTTGCAGCCTGCTTTTGGAGCTTAATTCTGGCTAACAGTCCACACCTGAACTCAGGTCCTAACTCTCCCCCCCTCCAGCTGAGGAGCGTGGGGACTGTCAGCCAGCCTTTCTGAGAAGCACGCTCTTTGTTACAGAATGTGCTTCACCCCTGCTTATGTGTACCCCCTTCTGTTAAACATTGGGGTCACCATGACTGTGTGGCTTGGGGCAGGTTGTTTAGTCTATGTGCCTGTGATCAGCTGGGTGTGTTGCACTCACCTGTATTGCCAGCAGGCTGAGGCAGGAGGATCACATGTTTGAGGCTAGTCTGGGCTACACAGTGAGCCTCTGAAAACAGACAAGGAGAGGATAAATGGAGGGAGAAAGAAAAAAATAGTAGCATTTGTTCAGGGACTTTTGGGAGGCGGGTTAAAGTGTTCATGGGCAGTGTTTAGAGCTGTGTCTTGCTGTAGTGCCCTGCAGTCTGTTTATTGTTCTGGTAGGAGACAGGGCATACCTTGTCTGTTGGGTTCTAACAACTGAGTGAGTTCTGTGTAAATGGCCACTTGTCTCATGGTGTTAGCAGGCCACTTTGGGTCTCTGAAGGTTCCTCTAAGGCAGTGGTTCTTGACCTTCCCAATGCTGTGACCCTTTAACCTCATGTTGTAGTGACCCCCAACCATAAATTTATTTTGTTGCTACTTCATAACTGTAATTTTGCTACTGTTATAAATCATAATATAAATATATGATATGCAGAATGTCTGCTCTGTAGCCTCTGTGAAAGGGTCATTTGACCCCAAAGGGTTTGAGACCCAGAGGTTGAGAATCACTGCTCTAAGGGGAAGGTGGTCAGGCGGTCCATCCCTGCAGATTTGCCGCTTACATTAGATACAAATGGAATACTATAACCATGGTCATAGGAGCCAAGGGAAAACCCCCAAACAGATGTACGATGCAGCTGTTCTGTAGAAAAGTGCATAGCTGCTTCCCCACCTCACCTCGAGATGATGCAAATGGCTGCAGAGTATGGAGAATTTTGGCTCAATTTTCTGAGGAAAATGCTTGAAACGGGTCTTAGTATGTAACTGACCTAGCACGAGTGAGACCCTGATATCAGTTTTGGCATCTGGCCCACCAAAACACCAAATACAATTTTTTTTGAGACAGCTGCACCCATGTGTTCATTGTTGTAGCTTAGGCTGGCCCTGAACTCTGTTTTATTATTATTTTAGTTTAGTTTGTTTGTTTTTAAATTTTGTGTGTTTATGTGTACTTGTGAGCATGTGTGTGCATGGGGGTTATAGGTCTATCTCTGGTGGTGTTCTTCAGGATCTGTCCACTTTTTTTGATACAGGGTCTCTCATTGAGATAGGCAAGCCCCAAAGATCCTGTCTTTGCCACGACTGACTTCCTCATGAGGGTGTTTGTAAGGCAGGCACTGTACCCAATAAGCCTTCCTCCCACCCCGGGCTGGAACTCTTGCTCTATCTCAGCTGGGGCCATGGAGGCATGTCACCAAGTCCATCTCAGATGTGTTCTTATGGTCTGTACCTAACTAGGCAGATTTATTTCAGAAAGCCTCATCATGCCCTTCCCGAATGCTGAGCGCTCAAGTCCAGACTCCCTTAGAAAGCCCTGTGCACTGTTTTCCCACCTTTGAGTCAGAGCTTCTCCACACTGGACTGCAGAGGAAGGGATGTGGGTTTCTACCTCTTACCAAGAGACTGTCCCACACAGGATCCATGTGACATTGCCATTGTGAGGACAGAGCTTGCCCCTGGCTGACAACAGCATCAGTGTGGTCGCAATGTGGTGTCACAAACCTGGAGCTTTGGCATAGGGCGGGGCTGGATTGATCCCAGTTTTCCCCAGCTTAATTATATTGTCTCAGGCAAGCTGCTGAAGTGCTCTGCACCCCAGTGTCCTCACCTGTGGCGTGGTTATGATGCTACTCATACAGGAAGTGATTGTAAGGGATGGGTGTGTGCGTGTGTATGCATGTGTGTGTGAGTGTAATGCTTATAGTACAGTGCTTGAGAGGCGCAGCCATTGTCCTCAGGGGGTAAAGTTGTTCTGAGGGCCTGGGTGTGGTTCCCATAGAGGGCTTGCTTAGTACTATTGAGGCGCTGGGTAGAGCTGCACAAAAAAACAAACCTAAAGCTGATAGAATTGTACCCACTAGAGCTCTAAATGGGCCCTCTTGTCCTTCAGGACCAACTACAGATGTGGATTCGAGGCAACGTGAGTGCCTGTGCTCAGTCCATCTTCATCTTTGACGAGATGGACAAGATGCACGCAGGCCTCATTGATGCCATTAAGCCTTTCCTAGACTACTATGATGTGGTAGATGATGTCTCCTATCAGAAGGCCATCTTCATCTTCCTCAGGTGAGGCTGTGGCTGGGATATGGTGGGAGACCCTTGCACCTGGACCTGGGGGCTTGGGGAGAAGGGCAGCCCCTCCTTGCTGCAATTATTTCTGCAGCAATGCGGGGGCAGAAAGGATCACAGATGTGGCTTTGGATTTCTGGAAAAGCGGGAAGCAGAGGGAAGAAATCAAGCTCAGAGACATGGAGCACGCCCTGGCCGTTTCGGTCTTCAATAACAAGAACAGTAAGTATAGCCATCCTTCAAGAATCCGACTCCTAGCCCTACACCCTTATGTCTTTCCAGCCTAGGAGCCAAACTTAATGTAGCCTCAGTATTCCCCTGGGCCAGCCGACTCTCTGAGTGAAATCCGCTAACAAGCTGTTGATCTTATAAACTCTGAAGCTGGGCTACACCACTGATAACTGGTTGAGGCAGGGTTTGCGCTCCATTCCTTGTAGAGGAAAAGCAGGGAGTTGAACCAGGAGAAGGCCACTGTATGACTGCAGGGAGCCTGGGAACTGGGTAAGGCCTCTCCCTTTGCGGGGCCCTAGGACTCTGCCCAGGCATGGCTGGGCCCTGCCGCTGTACCAGACATTCAGACACTTGGCCTGCTCGTTTGCTTCAGTCTACCCTGTTGCCCTGTGGAGCAGATGGATGCCTGCTGGCCCGTTCTTTACAAAGGACAAGGCTCAGTGCAGCTCCTTACAGCCTGTGTCGCACCTCCATCCTGCACTCAGAGCCTTTAATGTTCAGCTCAGCTGCTTCTCCAGCTACTGCCATACAACCTTTGGCCTTGAAGCTCAGGAGGCAGACAGCCATGAGGGTGACTCACTGGCTGTCTCACCTGGTCTTTGCTGGTCTCGGGTTGTTGCGCTTTCCTCCTTGGAAACATGTTCACCGAGAAATCTGAATCGAAGTTAGCTGACTGGAACAATGTGTCCTCCTATCCCTGACAAATGGAAGACGACTGAGGAAACACAAACATTTTGTTAAATGTTGAAAAGTCTTTCTTCATGCTCAAAAGGATGAGTACACACAACAGGAAATACAGATCAATGTGGCAGCAATACATCAGAGCACTGTGTTGAAGGTAGAGAGGACCTCCTGCAGGGCTGTAGCTGGATAGACAGTCAAGACATCTGGCCTGGGTGGTAGGACATTGACAGCAATGCTGGGGTGGACAGTGAGAAGAGCAGTCTTAGGGGGTACATGAGTTTGAGGTGTCCTGACTGGGAGGAGACTTCACTCAGGACACACATCTGAGTTGGCAGTATATGGATGTTTTTACTTTTATGATGTTCAAATTCGAACCCAGGACCTCACACATGCCACGTAAGTGCCTACCACTAAACGACACCCCAGCCCACCTGGTGTTTTTTAAGGCCGTGTAACCATCTGAAGTCTACTGGTTCTGCTGAGCACTTGGTGGGTCAGGTGGTTGGGTCCTCGTCATTCAGGCTGTGCTCAGGGTCTCCTCCCTAGCCAGGCCAGTTGCCCCCAGCTACAATCCCTAGGGCTCCGTGTGCACCTGGTACAGAGTAGCTCTTGAAGACAGCTGCTCACAGTCAGGTTTGCTCTTTTTCTTTTTCTTGGGGGGAGGGGGGTTGAGACAGAGTTTCTCTGAGGCTTTGGGACCTGTCCCGGAACTCGCTCTATAGACTGGGCTGGCATCGAACTCAGAGATCCACCTGCTTTTGCCTCCCAAGTGCTGGAATTAAAGGCACGCACTACCACCGCCTGGCCAGTTTTGTTCTTTGCTGTGGCCACAGACAGGGTCCTCACTGAGTACAGTCAGAGTGCAGGGCTCCTTTGGGAACTGAGTACATATACCTTGGGCTCTCTACACAGCTTACATTGGGAGCCAGGACACCCAAGTCAAGTGTTCTCAGCACTGGGAGGCTGAGCCATGCAGAGCTAGATTTTTACAGGGAAGCATTTGTCAACAGTCCAGATCTTTGAGGTACACAGCCTTGTCTGCACACTTTAGCACCCAGGGGAGTCTAGGTATTGCTTTCAGAATGCTCTGCGTGGTGTGGGCACTGGCAGCAGCAGTGAACTCCTTAATCGCTGGTCCAGCTGCTGAAGCTGAGGCCAGACTGTAGTTTTCTAGACAGGTTGACTGGTGCCGTCTGTCTCTGGGGATACCCCTCCCTTATCTTTTTCGTGCCTCTTCCAACCTGTCCATCCGCTTCCACCACTGCCTGGATCCCAGCACACAGTATGGCACATGTGGCCCTCTAGCCCACCTTCCATCTCTAAGGTGACTGGAAGAGGCCTTTCCAGGCCCACAGCACTAGTGTCCCTTTAAAGCTTGTGTTTTTCGTTTTTGTCTGTGTGTCTTTGTTGTATGTGTGTGCATGTGGGTGTCCAGAAAGGGAGTTGCATCTATTGGACCCAGAGTTACATGTGGTTATGAGCACTCTGGTGAGTATTGGGACCCAACTCAGGTCCTCTGCAAGGAGCAGCAAGCCTTAACTGCTGAGCCATCTCTCTAGCCCAGAGGTGTCCCTTTATGTCACCCTGCCCTTGCTGTCAGAGCAGCCTCACAGGCCAGTGTTTGTAGACAGGTCCCAGCTCCTGTGTCTCTCCCTCACTGTGTAGAGACGGGGTGGTCTCCTGGCTCTACCTCAAAGGCTGGTCCCCACTGGACACTAGTAGTTATGCCGGATGGACAGATGAATATCGAGTGGCACCTTTTTGTCTGTTTCCCAGGTGGCTTCTGGCACAGCAGCCTCATTGATCGGAACCTCATTGATTATTTTGTCCCCTTCCTGCCCCTGGAGTATAAGCACCTGAAAATGTGCATCAGAGTTGAGATGCAGTCCCGTGGCTATGAAGTAGATGAGGACATTATAAGCAAAGTGGCTGAAGAGATGACGTTCTTCCCCAAGGAGGAGAGAGTCTTCTCCGACAAGGGCTGCAAGACTGTGTTCACCAAGCTGGACTACTACCTGGATGACTGAGCCCTGCTGCAGATGCTCTTGCCTGCACTGTCAGGCCACTCCTCTCCCAGGAGGATGCTCAGGACACTTCCTGCTGAGGTTACCAGGTATCGCCTTGGGGACTGTTTCTGCTCCTCAGAGTCCGCAGTTGGTCATGCTGTAGAGACCGCAGACACAGCATGGACCCAGAGCTTCTTTGGAGCCTCCAGAGGATGAAACCTCCCAGCCTGCCCATTCCCAGGCTCATGGTATTTTTTTTAAAAATTATGTTTTAATTTTAGGTGTTTCTGTTTTGAGGCAGAACAACTAAGTTTTATTGCAAATGTGATAACTTTATTTTAAATGGTTTTTAATATTATGAGAAACCTTTCCACTGTTGGCTTTGTATGTCTTTTGAAGCTCTCAGGCTGACACCACCAGTGTTTCTACTGCAGAAGTCCAAGCATGGGCACCTGCTGAATGAATGGCATCTTGGGGACTGACATCACCCTGTCAGGGGCTGTGCAGTGATTAGATAAGAGGACCGGATCACTATTACAAATGCAGCGTGTGCTCTTCCCTGAACTCAGAAGTGAAGTGGGAACAAGCTGAGTGGCACTGTGGGTGTCTGGTCCACTCCAGATGGGCTAGTTTTTTTTTTAAAGATTTATTTATTATGTATACAGTGTTCTGCAGGTCAGAAGAGGGTATCAGA
>LOJH01000398.1:24206-63980 GCA_001685095.1 Ellobius talpinus | reverse complement strand
TTTCTAAAAGTGCCTTATTCTTGGCTCTGTTATCAAACCATTTTCTTAAGGATATATATGAAGAAAAAAACTGAGTCCCAATATCCAATAAATGGATTCATCACAATAACCATATAAGCCTTGAAGAATACAATCAACAGTATTAGCAAAAAAGTTAGTAAAATTCTCTACGGTAATATTGTATATAATTATAAAACTTTCAAGTTTATTTATTTATTAATTAATAAAATATTTACCTGGAATGAGGTCTGGTGTAATAAATTTATTGTCCAGCAGTTATCGTGGTTGCAGAGTTGTTGCTAGCATCACAACCTGGCGCCACAAACAGTCCTGAGCCACTTTGCTTTTCCCGCCTTGGTGCTGGTTAAATACTGAGAAATATGCTTTGCTTGACAAATTAAAAACAATTAAATCAATTACGTATATGGAGCAAGACACCCAGAACTCAGGAGCCGAGGTACAAACTGGAAGCTGAGCAAGTCACCATGCAGCAGGGAACATGGCAGTAGGCGGTTGTTCGAGCTTGTGAAATTTCCAAGTTGCAGCACACAGTTAGCTTCACTGTGCCGGGGTTTTACAAACAAACAAACAAACAAACAAAAACCGCATAGTAGGTAAAAGCAAGCCAAGTGGGCAGGGGTGGGAAACTTTCTGGGTTATGCCGGTTAGAACTTTAAGCCGGTCTACCTGGTAGGTTTGGAGTTCGGATCCATGTGGGGTGCCAAATGAAGACAGATGCTTAAAAGAAATCCCACACTAGCTCAGAATTGAGTTAATAAAGGGTTATTTATTTAGGGGTAGACTCACAGATTATAGTCCTCTGCTCAAACAAGGAACAGCAACTGAATCCCGTAGCCAGAAGAGAGGCCGGACGCACATGTTACATTGGCATTTATAGTATAAGAGGCCACGCCCAAGTGGGCGAGTAACTTAAAGGCTACTGGTGGTAGGAATTCCTACAGCACCTCACCCACCATGATATTTCATGATTGTGTGTGTGAGGGCTGGGGTATCATTATAGTGGCTTACCTGAGCATGAGTGGCCCTTATTTACTGAAACAGGGGCAAAGTATCAGTGTTTGTACCAGTGAAAAAATGACACCTCTCCCTCTACACCTATTAACTACCCATAGTTCGTAAGTGAGGGCTGAGGGCTCATGAGTCTCTCCTCCAGCCATGATGAAATAGATGGTCATGAGCCCAACTTCGTACAGGTTTCATGATAGTAGTCAGAGCTGCAGGTAGTTCATGAGTGCAATGTCTGTGTCATGCAAGTTCTGAAGACACTTTACAGCACCTGTCCCATTGTCTAGCTCTTCCATTCTTTCTGTCCCTTTTTGTTATGAGTCTTGGAGGAGGCATATGGATGTTTTCTGGGGCTGATCATTCCACATTAGCTTAATCTTAGCCTTTTGAGTGGCATTAGCATGTTGAGTTAACTACTGCCCATTGAGTAGTTGGGTGTTTTTCTGAGGAAGGCTGAGAGCAATACTAATCTATGGGTATAAATATAAATATTTCGAGGCAGTTCTGACATTGTGTCCACTTAGAAATATAACAGTAGTAGGTTTGTCCCTAAAACCTAGGACCTCTAGAGATACCAGCTTCTGATCAGTTTTATATTTATAGTACCAGGCTTGAGTTTCTAAATGTGGAACAGGCCTCAAACCCAGTCAGAAAGTGATTGATATCCTCATTAGTAGTCGTACTATGGTGTAACATGAGGGCCTGTTTGTTGGGGTTTCTGTCCTGCCCAGTTCCCACAGTCGTTAGGTCCCAAAGAATCACACAGAAGGTCTATATAAGTTATAAAACTGATTGGCCCATGAGCTCAGGCTTCTTATTAGCTCTTATAACTTATATTAACCCATTATTCTAGCCACATGGCTCAGTACCTTTTTCAGCAGGGCAGGTCACATCCTGCTTCTTCNTTTCTGTCCTGCCCAGTTCCCACAGTCGTTAGGTCCCAAAGAATCACACAGAAGGTCTATATAAGTTATAAAACTGATTGGCCCATGAGCTCAGGCTTCTTATTAGCTCTTATAACTTATATTAACCCATTATTCTAGCCACATGGCTCAGTACCTTTTTCAGCAGGGCAGGTCACATCCTGCTTCTTCGGTGTCTGGACAGGACTGGGGAGGAATGGGCTTCCTCATTCCCAGAATTCTCCTGTTCTCATTGACCCGCCTCTACTTCCTGTCACCAATCAGCATTTATTTAAAACATAATTGAAAGAATAAAGAATTGTCCTGCACCACCACGGTGGCACCAGTGGCATATCTTGTTAGTGTTGTAGCTCATTGCTTATTAGGAATGCCACAGAAGCTTGCATGGCAAGCTTATCCTGGCACTATGGAACTGGCCAGCAGGGAAGAAACTTCGAGGGTGGTTGCAGCTTGATTTCTCTGTCCTACAACCCAGGTGCCTAGTGTTAGCAGCAGAGTTTTGTGATCTAGTTCTCATGAACAGCTGAAAGCACTAGCAATGGCCTTAATGTCTTAGAGCCTCTGAGGTTGCCCTAATCTAATTAAGAACTTACGGAGAAGTTTTACACATCTGGTTCTGGGATTTTTGTTTAATAACCTTTGTCTCCTTGGAGGAGTATCATCCAGCTATGTAGAGTGCTACCATTCAAACATAAGAAATATTTTAATAGCCCTACAAACTGTTGAGTCCCCATCAGGCCTTTGCACTCATTCCTGCTTTTAGTTACTCTTTCTCTGCAGCACGTTCTACTCCTACCTCCATCCCCATAAGCTTTCCGCACTCGTCAGCATCCCCACCCTTTACTTCCCCTCTTGTCCCTCTTTTCTTCTAATGGCCCCTTTCTAGCTTCTTGGACTCTATAGGCACCCCACGTCACCTACGCTAGTCTAAAAACCTGAGCCTAGGGTCCGCATATTAGAGAGAACCCAAAGAGTTTGTCTCTCTGTCTTGAGTTGTTTGTTATTTTTACATATAATCCTATCACCGGGTGCAATTAGAGAGCTTCTTTTAGAGTATTGCAACAGACCCTCGCATCTTATTTACATTATCCACAGCTGCTAAATGGTGAGTCTGAATGAAGCTCAATCAAAACAATGCTAAAAATACATTGTGTATCATTTGTTTTATGCTAGAACAATACCAACAGCCTTGAAATAAATAAATGAAATAAAATAGAGGATGAGGAATATTTGTGCTTATTTTCCCTGATGCTGAGGAATAAAATCAAACCCATTTTGAGAGGACAACAGCTAAATAGCCCAAAGGAGAAGTGGTATCCTCAAGAGATGATGTCTGAGCTCTTTTCCATGTCGCTTTATTATCCTCAGGATACAGATGTTAAATAGTATTTATTTGCAGAGTTCATTGTTTTGAAGACAGTCCAGATCTCCTTTCTCTGTGAATTTTCCTTATATTGCTAAAATAGTTTTCATCAACAGCTCCTGCTGTTTTGTTTTTATTAGAAAGCTACCCTTCACTCTTTCATTTTCTCAAATGGTACCAAAGTTTTACACCTTCCTTTTGCCTTTCCAGTTTTTCTGTGGAAATCCTCGTGAGTCCAGTTCTGACCTGAAAAAAGCTTGGGGTGTACAGAAAACAGTGTCTCTCCAGCCTGTGGCCTCTGGTCAGCTCAACTCTGACAAATTATTTAGAGATGCTGATTAGGTTACATGGGGTCATGATCTTCTAGGCCTTCGCTGACTTGTCATGCAGTTATTGGTCATTTCTCAAGATCAGAGGCGGAGCAGTGCTGAGAGAAGCCATCTATAGCATGCAACCCGGCTTGAGACACAGTGCTGACCTCTTGTCATTAGGGGCTGTGGAACCAATCAGAGCCAAAGTTAATGGCTGATGCTACCTCTCGGACAGATATCACAGCAGGAGCACCCATAGCTGGTCAATGAAAATCAGATGTTCCACCAAAAGAAGGGACATGGCATGTGTCACAAGAAACTGAAGGGTTTGAGTCTTTCACTTGGGAGGGACAGCTTTCCTCATAGGGCCACATGATTCTTAATTAAAGGAACTTATTCCTTGAAACATAAACAGTATCGTTTCCTGGCTCTGTAGTGAAATATGCTTGGTGGGTTTTGTGTGATTATCTTCCCTTTCGTTAGCAGAAACGTCTCCAGCATCTGCTGGTCTAACTCCCACCCCACCGCACCGCACCCTTTTTGCTGTGTTCTGCTGTACTTAGGAGTGAATGTGGGAGTATGCCCTTGTTAAAGACATGTTAATTCTAGACATGGCTTTACATGTTGACATTTCCCAGTTAGCTCACAGCTTGTACCAGAATTCTGTTGAAACTGTGCCATGATATACTGCCAGCAAGCGGGAGTGGTGAAAATCCTAGGAAGGCTAGTGACGGCTAAAATAACACAAAATCGCACCGCTGTCATCGCCGTTCTGACAGTGCAGACCTTACCAAAAGTGCAGCAAGAGGACCCTACGTGTCTGGTAATCTTTTAGAGATATCTGTTGATATTTTAGAGAGGAAGAGTTAGCTTGCATTATTCTGATCATTTTGAGAGTAAAAATAGTGAGGTTTTGTTTTTTCAGAGAAACTAACAAGCTGGTCCTGGATAGTTTACCCTTTCCCTATATTTATTTTTATTTAAAATGCCTTGTTTCTATTATTCCTTTCAGTCTGAAGTCAACTTTCAGTCTCTTTCCTTTAGGGAGAAGACAATCGTTTGTCCTTTAAAGCAGTTGCTTTGTGTAATTGCCAAATTTTAAGAAAATATAAATTAAAACCACTTGCCGTGATTAAACCTGAAACTAACAAGTACTTCCATGCATGTAACACAACTATTTTTTTTTACTGACATGACTTTTTATTGCAAGATATTCTATTTGTAAAATGTTTGTACTTGGCTCATCATGAAAGGTGTTTTTTTTCCCCTGAAAAACACCAATTAGCCCTGATTGTGTGTTGTCACTTTATGTTCTTTTTCCAATGCAGAGAAAAAATAAACGAAACATGGAAGTTGATCTTAAATATCAAAAATCAAACCAGATGAAGAAAAAAATGCGTTACCCTATGTACTCACGGAAATTAAAATACAAAGATCTCCTCAAACAGCACTGCTTTATGTAATACTGCTGGGCAGCAGAGGCAAAAAGCCTGTTTATATTAATCATCCCTGTCTGGAGCTTCCATTGGCGACTAAACGCTGCCTTTCAGCTGTGGGCGCTTACCTCCCCAGGACTTCTGTCACTGGGCGGTGCTGGAAAATGTTTCCCAAGCCCTAAGTGGGCCAGATGGAGACTATACTGTCTGCTAAAGCCATGACAAATCATTTATTAATTTTCATTATGGTGATTAAAACCAGTCAGGTATAAGTGAATCTGGATGGAAATTAAGCACATATTCATTCTGAGCTGAAAGAGTTCCTTGATGTCTTCCTGAGTTTTAGAAAGCTCATACTAATTTGTTCTTGCTCAACTTCTGCTGATTTCATTTAGCTGTTAGGTGAACCTGAATTAGAAAAGCAATGTGTGGAGAAAAATCTTTATATAATAGCAATTGTGTTACATGGCTATCGTAACAGGACTTAGTAAGAGCTCTCATCATCACATGCTGCGAATTTCAAATATTTCTCCAAATCTTTTAATAGTTCCTAGACTGGGAAGAAGAAGGCTTACATGACTGTGATAATTCAATATGTCTCAATTTAACAGCTTTTGAATTTTTATGTCTATAGGAGATACATTCATGTGTTAATTTCTATTCAAACTTAAATATTTAACTTGATGTTTAAGGTGATAAGTACTTAATATTTGTGTTTAATTCATTCTAATGAAAATTAAATGATCCATAAAAAGAGTATTTTCATGACGTTTGTTTTATAGGCTATAGATTTTTTTGTTGTTGTTCAGGTATAGCCTGTGTCTTCTGATTTTAATGTTGAAATGTGGTTGACATCTCCAGAAATACATTCTTCTCCATCACTACTTAGTGCTGGTGTCACTAGTCCTCCTTCTACCTTAAGGCATTCTATTTCATCAAAATACATTTTTAATTTTAATTATCTAAACAATATGCAGACATATGTGGTAGGTTTTGTATTGAGAATGTTTCTTTTTAAAAATCATCTGATCTTTTAGCCCATGCTGTGTAAGTTTAAAAGTTTTTTAATAGAAGTAGAAAAATGAAATTTCAAAATCATGAAAACCCAGGTGCTCTACTATTGTGTGTGAATAGAAGGACCCAATTTCCTCAGCCTGTGCTAACTAGAAGAGCAACTCAGGTGGATTTCTGGGGAGAGGAAGCAGAAAGGTTGGGGAGGAGACTCGGGAATTTATCCTTAAACTACCATGCTATGACAACACAGATAATGTATTTCCCTTTCCAGTGCACTCATATTCCATTGTGGGTGGGAGAGAAGTGGAGGCAGAAAAGTGAGTGAAAATTGGACGTTAACATGATGCATTGTGTGAGGGGTGCAGCTGGTACCCAGCTAGGCTAGCTTAGAGTCCGTCGTCTGTGACCTCAGGCATCTTGCTGGTACATCTTAAACAGTGTGGGGGGGTGAGAAACGTGTACATTGTGCAGTGTGGTTATTTTAATATGAATGGCTGTGCAAGACATGTTAGCCATTTGTTGGATGAGCGAGTGAGTGTACAGCTTTGTCACAGTGTTTAGTAAAGTGAAATAGATCTAATCTTTTCTAGCAATGGGTTCTCAGGGGAAATGGAAAGGAGTTTTCAAATACTGGGTAAAGTTGGAATGTTTTCAATTTTTTATTGTTTTTATTGAGCTATGTGTTTTTCTCAACTCCCTTCCCTTCCTCTCTCCTCCCCTTCTACCCTCTCCCTTGGTCCTCACGCTCCCAATTTACTCAGGAGATCTTTTCTCTTTCTACTTCTAATGTAGACTAGATCTATGTATGTCTCTTTTAGGGTCATCTTTGTTGTCTAGGTTCTCTGGGATTGTGGTTTGTAGGCTGGCTTTCTTTGCTTTGTGTCTAAATGTGAGTGCATGTGATACTTGTCTTTCTGGGTCTGGGTTACCTCACTCAATCTGATGTTTTCTAGATCCATCCATTTGCCCTCAAATTTTAAGATGTCATTATTGTTTTCTGCTACATAGTACTCCAATGTGTAAATGTACCACATTTTCCTTATCAAAGTTTGAATTCTTAAGAGAGATTTTGGATTCAACATAGAAATTCATAGTAGAAAGTACATACATGCATCCTGCGAGAGGATGTTGTATAGGTTTAAGACAGTACTCGCAAACAGGTATAAAAAATAACAAATGACTTATGCTTATTTTATGGCAGCACTGTCAGCTTGGGTACTAAATGGTTCAAAGCAGGACTCTGGAAAGAAACTGCTAGCGGCTTTTATTTTGCTTCGTTTGTCTTGTTTCCACCGGCTCCGATTTTCCTGGACTCATTTGGTCAGTTGTTTTTCTGGAATCCTTTGGGGTGTTTCATGCAGCTTCACTTAGATGGTGGCTGGGTTGCAATGACCATGGCAACTGCCCAACATTGGGGTGCCTCAGTAATCCTCCATGAAGCCACTACACGGGGCTGAGGCTTTTTCACACATAGCAGCTGGCTTCCCCAAAGAAGTGCACCTGAGAGCAGACACCCCTGGAACAGTGACTTATCAAGCCTCTGCTTACGTTACAGATGCTGGTGTCAGCTTGTCCAAATAAGCCACTCACTAGATGCAGCAGGGTACTCTACCAGAACAGGATTATTGAGAGAGGTAGTTGACTGGAGACTGTCAAGATGGGATTCCAACCCTTCTCTGGAGGAGCCTTGTGACTTTGGGCCAATTAGTCTTCCTTCTTGTGGCTAAGTCTCCTTGAAACATGGGAAACATTGGTGCTTTCTTCAGAGGCTTGCTGGGAATATTACTCGGTCATCAACGAGAAAATGAATTATATATGTGAGATACATGCAACAGCTTCTGGTGCATAAAGGCTCAAATAAAGCCAGCTAGATTTAGTAGTGGAGATAATACTAGTTACAATCATAGGAACAGGATCATTACTGGTAATAGTAATTGTGAGAATAATATAAACAGCTTAGCTACAGTGTATCATCTCTTGGCAACAGGTGGTAGGCTTTTTAAGAAAAAGTTTATGAAATGACAATTTTTAGAAAAATAACATTGTAGGATTTTTTTTCTTTCCTTTGGCCATCTTAAAAAAAAAACAGCTAAAACTTTCACTGCACTCCAATGGGATAGAAAACACACACTGGGGAATAGGTATCATTCATTTAGAGCAGAAAATCAGAATTTAAAATCACAATGGAAGCACCTCTGATACAAAGGAGAGACCAGAACTTATTTCATACACATATGAAACTGTCAAAAAATTAATTTAAAAGGAATTAGTTTAAAGTCCTTTTCCTGGTTCACTTACAAAGTTTACAGATCATTAGCTTCGTGACAGGCTGCTCAATGAAGAGATGACTGTAATTCCAAAATAAGCCACCAACCAGTGCTTACTTAGCTCCTCGTGGCAGTCTAAGAAAGGGACACAAATGGAGGTTAAGAAATGATTAATATTTATATATATACCCTTTGGGATTAAAAAAAAAGAATGTCTGTTCAAAGGGTGCTTGCTGCCAAGCCTGATGACCTTTTCATTCCTAGAATCCACATGATGGAAGCAGAGAGCTGACTTGATCTTCATGAGTGTCCCACAGTGTGTGCTCACACACACACGCACACACACACACACACACACACACACACACACACACACCCCACCCCACTAAATGAAGACATAGGTCTTTCCAGTGTGCCTAGGGAGCAGCCTCAGGATTGTTCCTCCAATCCCACGTAGACTTCTGAAGATCTTCCCGCCTCATCATTTTCCTCTCCATTCCCACCCCTTCTTCCCAACGGCAAGCAGCAATCTTTTCTTACAAAGTTAATTTTGTAAAAGTCTCCTTATTGGGCTCAAAACACTCTGCGGACAGTGTGGTGCCTGACTATATGGATGGAGGCCTCTGCCTACCACCCCGGACAGCATCTCCTGCATCTGAACCTTCCTCTTCCATAAAATCCAGACTTCTCTGTGTGGTGATAAAGGCCATCTATATTTTAATACTTCATAGATACTACACAGTAGGGGCTATTAAAAGTAAATTCCCTAATGTACAGTCTATCATGCTTTATGGAGAAATGTCTGTTGCATTTCTTTAAAAATCCCAGAGGATTTCTGTAGTTTTATTGCCTCCTAGTTTAAGACTGAAGTAATATTTCAGTCAATCCATTGCGTCTGCTCTTCCAAAGAAGAGAATGGAGCAATCCGAAACAAGCAGCTAGCTGACAGCTGGACTTACAGGCATGGATATCTCACAGCCACAAGTTATACAGTGAAGCACCCCCTCTCAGCTTTCAAGCTCACACAGCAAAATCTGCTGATACAGAAAAATCAGCTACAGCAATTCCCCAAATTGCATCTGAGTTGGTCTCCTAGGTAAATTGATCTAGGAGACCTTGTATGCTTCTTTGCCTCATGATATAATGAATGGTTACTGCCCCATTGATGGTTTGTAGATAGAGGTATGGGACTTGAAGACTTGCTTGAGAATTTAAGAAGAGAGTAACAGTCAAAGATTTTTAAAATAAATGTGTTTTTATTAATTTCTTTTAAAACATACTTAACTAGCATTATTTGTTTTTCTTTTTCATGTCATTTTTTTCTGATTGAGTTCTACACGGAGAAAAATGAATTTCGCATGGTACTTTCTGGATGTCAATGTATATTAAAAACCGGGTAAGAAAGTGGGGGAGAGGATGGCAAAGGTTTGCTTGCTGAGTGTGAGCTGTACGGTGCTGACTCCACAAATTGTCAGCTTTTAATTAAAAGTTGTTCAAATGGTGTAGATTAATAACCCTTGCTATAGATGCAAGAAATAAAAGCAAACCATATTGAGACATTGCTATTCCTTGGTGTTCTGTCGTGGGCCATCTTTGCCTCTCATTTGCAGATAGCCTCATCCCCTCCCAGGGTGTGGCTGATCCCCATGTGCGCATGTCTCTTAGATATAGACTGTGCCATTTAACACCCAGCAGTCCCTCATCCTCACTGTACCCGTGACCCAGTTTGTCCTTCACTCACCAGCCTGTTTTTCAGTGTGCAGCACCAGCATCCACTGTCTCCACCTCATATTCAATCCTTCCTGCCTCTTTTCTCATACAAACCCTTCTGTTCCACCACCTCCATCAGCGTGGAACCCCCCATGGTCTAATACTCTTCAGAGACCCCACCACCTAATAATATTACAACAGTGATTGAATGTCAATTTGAATTTTGGGGGAGAAAAAATATCCAAGTAAAGAAATCTCTAAGGACAAATCATCCGGACAGACTTGTGCCTGTGTTCACTACTGGTTCCATCTGATGCTTCATTCTTTCTGGAGGCAAAAGCCTGCCGCTTTAGAGTACACAAAATCATACACCACAGGCTAAACGCAATCTCCTAGGGCCCGAGAATGTTTGAAACGATGGCCATACCTTTGTAATATGCTACAGATGGCCAAGGTGCTAACATTGTGTTAGCTCAAACTGATAACTTTGTTTTTTTTTAAAAAAAATGAGCATGCCAAAAATCATGTTTTTTATTTTGTACTTTCTTTAGACTTTAACAACTGACTTGCGTAACTTGGACACAGTTTGAGCTGCAAAGGTGAACTAGCTTTCAAATTTTTATTGAAATTGATCTGTTTATACATTGCATCTCTGAGTACACAATAAAACCTCAAAAATATGTTCTAGTTGATTTTAGTGCCCTCTACAGTGGCTCCTTTAGCGCTGATAATAGGCAATACTTCGAAGTGCCCACGGCATTACTGGATGTGATCCTTCTGTACCTTACACAATGCTGTGAAGTAGGAATGTTCTTCATAATGCCCAGTCTCCACCCAAGAGAAAGCGGGAAACAGCATAGTGTATGAGTGGCTCTGAGTCTTTAGCCAGTGAGCTGTCAACCAGGGGCAGGAGCTGTCCACTCATAGTGGGGGTTCTGGAGGATGAGGGCTTTTCTCTTACACATTCTGAAGATTCGTTTTTCAGGACCAGTGTAGACCTTGACAGACATTTCACTGGTGCTGACAGGGCCCAAAAGATTTGTCCAAATGCAGATCTTTAATTCCTCTTCTGTACATGACAGTTAGTCATCTTGACCATCTGCAAACAGTGTCACACTGCCAAAGTCGTTCTCCTGATTTTAATAGAGCCTCTGATTGGACACTCTCAGCTAAGGGTTTTGAAGAACCTTACTTTCTTTCTTTATATATATATATATATATATATATATATATAATATTTTAAATATAAAAAAATCCATTGGATTTTTTAGTTTTAAGAAATAATCGTATTTTGCATTTACAATTAGAAAATATTGTTTTTCTACTAGTAATTTAGATGTGAATAAGTTCTTAAAAATAGAAACAATTTTTATAAAATCATATGGATGTGCAAAAGTTCATGTTCTTTCAAATAATAACAAAGTATATATTAAAATTTACCTTTAGCTCTCTGTAATGAAGCAGTTTCTGTTCAGTCTGAAGAGACTCTGATCTCTAATAGAAACAGAGTCCGTCTCTCGCATCTCAGCCAACTGTACTCCGAGCATGTTCTCCTCCATATCATTCCTCTTTCCCAAGCCATGCCCTGGACAATCTTCTCTTTTCATCTTCCTCTGTAGTATATAACTTGAGACATATCCAGTTCTCAGGTTTGGTGACAGTTCAGGACCAAGGGACAAGGTCACAGATATTATAGACTGTTGAATGTGTGACAAGGCGGCTTGTAAAGACACTGGTCAGATGTCCTTCATTTGCCTTTAATTAACTACAGCTGCTTTTTTATGTTGCAAGCTGATCTTTGATCTGTTTTCCCCTCAGACCTCTGTGCTCAAGGTAGTTAAAAACAAACTAGGAGGCCGATTTTAAAGACAAGAAAAAAAAAAGAAGAAGAAAGAAAAGAAAGAACGAAAGGAAAAATCCCTCCGGGATAATCAAGTGACAGTCGAAGCAACCATGAGCTGTTGGCTTTATTCATTAGAGAATTTTAAACATGTCAAGAAATAGAATAATGTCCCTGCTGCTAGATCAGCTTCAACAATGAAGATTATAACAGCTTTGGGACACATGAGTGGGCAAACTTCTCGTGAAAACAGTTTATTGAGGAGCATTTTACTACGGTGGCACCGAATCTAGCTTACATGGTTTCACAGGAGGAAGATTGGTTCAATATGCATGGAGAACGCTGGCCCTCTACGAGTGGCAGATTTATAGAGAGCCTTTGCTCCAACCCAAATGGCCCCTGCAATTAGGTTTAGAAAAACGTCCTGCAGGTTCTCCTGTTAGAGTGTCTGGCCTCTGTTTTTCCACAGAGCGTGTGCTGAGCCGCATACAGTGCAAGAGGGAGCGTGGGTTTTAGGTGGTAATTACTATGTAAACTCTCAAGTCTTTCATAGGTCTGTGTCGTTGACAAAGTCTTTTTCCATGCCGCGGTACCACAGGCTTCAGAAAGCAGAGTGGGGCTTTAGAAGGACGTTAGATGATAACCCATTACAACCGCGTCCAAACGGGGTTCCCTGCACCGTATTTCTCTTTTGATGTATTCTCTGGAGAGATGCGCATGGGTTGGAGGCCCTAGTACCAGGAAAGAATGTTTGATTTCAATGGAAGCAGTGCAGGAACTCCGCAGGCCGTCATCACACTCCACCAAACTGTCACAGCTCATCCTCATAAACGCCAGGGGAGACTTGGGCTTCCCACATCCACTGTAACCCTTGAAATTTAAAAGAAATAAACACCATTCTGTAGTTCATGATTTTCTTATCCTTGAAAGTGACATTGATGCTCAAGACAAAGATAAGAGGCCTTTTAAAAGTAGCTCGCTCGTTTAGCTTCTTCCAAACGCTATGGAAGCACTCCGTTTCTTACTCTGAACAGACGGACCTGTTTTTGCTCAACCGTGAATCACGGACAGCACTTCCCAGCTTATGACTCTGGCCTGGTCACATCAGCGGTTTCTTTTCTGGACTTTGGAATCATGGCAGGAATCTTGCCATTTCTTTCTCCTAGAGGGTGCTCTTTTTGAAGGAAAAGAGTTCATTGATAGGAAAAGCAAAGTCTGCGGAAAATGTAGACAGTTGTCCTCATTGCCCGAAGGTTTATCCTAACTCTTGGCAGATCGCCATGTCTGAGTGAGGAGATGACAGGTCCCGGTGCTCAGCTTCATTGAAGCATTGTCCTAGAAGATAAAAAAGCCAGATACTCAGCTTTTTAAAAAAGAAAATGGAAGTCTGATTGCTTTCATATGAAATGTTCTTATTTTCAATACTGACAATAAATCCATTTTGAAACGACACATCTGGTTCCTGGAGAGATGGCCCACTGCTCTGGTTTTCAGGAGGCTCACAAATGCCCGTACCTCCAGTTCCTAGTGGTCTGACACCCTCTTCTGGCCTCTCCTGGAACCAGGCATTCACATGGTACACATACATACAGGGAGTCACACATACACACAAAATTAAAGTAAATAGATCATTAAAAAACTTAGATCTGTATACCATTTTCTAGACATAGTGATTAAAGTTATTTTCATTGCTTACTTCTTCAGCAATGTAGTCACTAATCTTGGTTGTTAACTTGACACTCCTGTGAAGAAAGACCCTTAGCTGAGGAACTGGATTCATCAGATTTGCCTGTGGGTATATCTATGGGCATTTTATTGACTGCTAAATGATGGATTGCCTAGCCCACTGTGAGCAGTTCCACCCCTGGGCAGGTGATCCTGGGTCAAAGGTTGGTGAGAAGAAGCAGAGGGGGAAAGCCAGTAAGCAGCATTACCCACAGTCTCTGCTTCAGTTCCTATCTTGAGCTCCTGTCCTGGCTTCTCCTGATAATGGGCCTGTTAGCCAAATAAACCCTTTTCTTCCCAGCTTGCTTTTGGTCAGGGTTTTATCACAGCAACAGAACGGAGACTAGGCCAGGAAAGCCATGAATGACATGACTTCGCCAGAGAAGACAGGCGATGTTGAGTTCTCATGGATAACAGTGTGACTAAAATTGATCACATGATAAAAAATAACGGTGGCGAGTTTGGTACAGCACATTTGTCTGACAATGACTTCCTCAAGACATCTCTGGGACAGTGGTAGGACAGCTACTGTTTTTATGCTCATTTAGAGGAACAAATTGAAACTTGGTAAACATTTATTGGAGAAATTGTCAAAAGTTATAAACTTCTCTTGCCACTTAGAAAAGAATAAAACAAAAACTGTTCAAGCAAATTCAGCATATAATTTTGGAAGCACATGGACACTTTCTTCTTTCCAAACAGGTGAATAAGAAAGTTACTGAGGCCCAGGATTCGGAACCTGTGTGCAAGTGTTTGTATGTATGTGTTTAGTATGAAATCAGTACCGATTTATACCCACTTAGAATAGAGGAGAGTCTAAAAGATTCTGAAAATTGGTTGTTTTTCCTTCTAAGAAACCAATGATGATTTTAGATCACATGAATTTTAAAAATGCTGAGAACTGTATAGAACAAAAAATGATAACTTTACACAATGTATCAGTATCTGTAATATATACTACTTATACATATGTAAAGAGAAACATGTATCTTCACTGCTAAGTCTCTAGAAAACTGCTACAATCAGTGATTACATACATTTATATGTATAATTTTCAATTTCCCTTACCAATAATGACAAATCATCACATAACCCCACTGAAGAGATAAGATTTTGGGGAAAATACATTATGGGTTTACTTTATTCTTTATGTTATATGTGTCCTAAAATCAAAATTTGATCCCTGCCATATTTAAATGGGGAAATGACAAATGGAAGATTTACACAAGACACATGCAGTCCATCAGATACCATGCAGGAAACTTCAATATGCGAAAGTATATCCTGGAAAAGAATTGCACAGCTTCTAATTGTTTATATGAGTCTTCTACTAAATACGTAGTCACAGGATTCATTGAATTTGAATGATTGCCACACACACTGTGTGGAACCCAGATGATACCGGAGACAGAAATGGAAGCTTCAAGTTCACATTCAAAATTTAGACCTTCACTTCCGAAAGATATCTTCCTGATATTTAATTTATGGAAAACTAAAATAAACAAATAACTGTATTTTAATTGACACAACAGTTCTACCTTTATACAGGAACAGAGCCATATTTCACCACATGAATGTACAGTGTTCAAATATGCAATCTTAAAAATAGGTAATTGGCACATTAGTCACTTCAAGTACTATGTATTTATCTGTGTTAAAAGTCTTCAGATTCCCTTTTTAAAGTGCTAGAGAACACATGAACTCGATCCCCTTAGGTAATACACATTCTTGTTACCAGCAGGGTTTCGTTTGATGGATGAAATGAAAGAACATATGGACATAAAGCTCCCTTAATTGACATTTCTTAGGTATAATTTCCAATTAACTGGCACTTCAAGGAGTAAAATAAAGCATAAACTAATGTTTTAAGACTTCTTAAAAATCAGTGGTGCACACCTTGAATCTCAGCACTCAGTAGTCAGAGGCAAGTGATCTCTGTGAGTTCGAGGCCAGCCTGGTCTACAGAGTGAGTTCCAGAATAGGCAGGTCTATTTGGAAAAAAAAACAGTGAGGATTCTAAAAGTATATGGTCTGATTTATCTTATTTACATATTTTATGAATTAACATGTTTTAAACTCTTTATACACATGAAGCTCTGGTAATTTAGATTGACTTGAAATATGGTGTTTTATGCCTTTATTCCATAAGACAGTGAGTTTATCTTCTGATCTAACTTGACCGCTACTTGGAGGGTTTGTCAGTCTTTACCTCATACTTGTTTCTATTTATTCAATTTCTTCTTCTACTCCTTTGTGTCATTTAGAATAATTGTCTCACTTTCAACTTTTTTCAGGGCAAAGTGACTGATGTTCCTATAACTCATGGAAGATCCATTTCTAAATCTTCTGTATCACTGTTCTGTTCTTATCATTTTCCTTTTTCCTTCCTTCCTGCCCTTACATTCTCCATTGGATTTTCATCTTATGACCTCATGCCTTGGATTTTTTTTCATGAGGCAATGTTTGCACACAGATGTTCTGTAATGTATAGCATATATTGGCTGGAGAATGGAAATTTAACTTCTGTAAAGTGGTTTGGGATACACTTTTATGCAAAATGCTTTTATGCCAAATTGCACTGTGGATTGTAACATGCAGCCAGTTACCTGTGCTTGCCCTCCAGGAAGCAGTTTCCAGTTTAATAGTTGCAATGCCCCATTGCAATGGCTCCCAGAATTATTCTGCAAACCTTTGGCCGGGTTTGTGTGCTCCTGGTCTCTGCACACCTTTCCTGATATGGTACTTTAAGAATTATAAGTGTAGGTGAGGTGGCCTTATTCATAAGTTAGCATGTATCATCTTATGAAGTACATGTGAATTTAAAAGTTGAATAATTTGCTTTCCTTTCCAGTTTGCTAACCTCACGGGAACACGGAATAACCAAACTATTGACTAGAGTCCCAGCACAAAAGTGATTTTTAAGAAATAGTGCAACATTACTGCCCAATACCTTTTCCTTGGATTGTTGGAAGTATAGTCAGTTAATTAGGGTGAAATCTTACATAGTCTATGAGGGTGAAGAATAGCATATAAATAACATAAACATAATCTCTTGATTTTTTTCAGATTTTTAAATGCGTTATAAGGACTTTATAGCCCTAAACTTCTCTATTGTCAATAGAGAGGTCTTCCAGTCAGATGTTCCCTTCCAATGGGCTGGCCATTGTGAATGGCCAGAGACTCACATGACTAAAGTGAGCCATTTAGAGATCTTCAGGAGCATTTTCTGTTGGAGCCAGAAGAAAACGTGCCCCCTTGCCCCTTGTCTCTTAGAGAAGACAGGATGGGGACTGGATGTTCTCCTCTGCTAGGTGGGAAGCTCTGTTTCAGAACTGTGTAGCAAGCTGAGGCAAGCAGGTGAGGAAGGTACTGAGGTATTGAGGAAGTCTTCAAGCCAGGCATCCTTGCCATTTTCATTACTTCAATTATAAATCAGCAGATTCCTCTTTTGTATTTTAACTAATTCATGTAGAATTTTGTCTCAAACACCAAGAGCCTTGACAGGATTTTTTTCTGGGAATTGACTACCAGAGTGATCAGGAAAGCAATGTTTGTCAGACAAACTCTTTCCAGTTCTCAGTAGTAAAGCACTCTGTGCTCATTCTGGGAAATGTCATTTGAAAATGGGTAGCACTTTTCAGAGTCTCTTTCAAGTTGCATGGACCAAATGTTGAATAAATTAAGCTGCAGCCTGAGAAACAAGAATTTTTTTGTTTTCTGATAATGTCATTTTAGACTCATTGTTGGCTTTATGTTATTGCACAACCTGAATCACAGATCCTCCACAGACAGCTTTAATATCCTGCCTTCAACTACATTCTTGAGCTCTCAAGCCCGTTCCAAGGACAGAGTGGTTACAGGTGTGGCTTGAGTGAACCCTTGCATCCTTCTAGCCCTGGATTTGTGGATACACAATTCCTTTTACATTGGAGGAGGGAAGGGTAGCCCCCTCTGTACTCAAATGATGAGCTGAAATTAGAACTGTGCTGTTATGTTTACATTCAAGAAAATGTGAAAATTCATTTTATATGCAAATTATTTATAACTTGTCTTAATTTAATTAATTTTTAAGATGTGTTTTGAGATGTTTGTTACAGAGTTTTACATTTTAGTAATAAACCTGTGTATATTTTTCATGTATAGTATGATATTTTAAAGTATGTCCATAGAGTGGAATCACTGAGTCTGATTATTGGGTATTTGTATTATCTCACTCAATGTTTCACCTTCACACTTTCCATCTACCCTCTTGGTACTTTTCAAGAGTTAAATACATTTTAACTAAGGTCATTAAACCAGAAAACTTAACTCTCACAGCACTTGTCTGTCTCACTTAGTCATGTCTTCCAGGTTCATCCATATTACCAAATGTGGAGAGATTCTTTTTTAAAAAAATTTATTTATTTAATTATTTATTATGCATACAATATTCTGTCTGTGTATATGCCTGCATGCCAGAAGANACCTTTGGAAGAGCAGGCAATGTTCTTAACCTCTGAGCCATCTCTCCAGCCCTGTGGAGAGATTCTTAATAGCTGAATATCTTGTTATGGGTAGCCTAGCTCTGTGCAATGATATCTTGATCAACAGTGCAAACTAGTCTTGATGTCATAGTGCAAAGCAAGGATTACATGTTTGTGGTTGTGCTTTGGATGGGGAAACCATTGCAGCAAACACTATCCATTGTATAAAAGTATATTGTGTACAAATATGTATAGTATGCAATATTTAATAATGGTAGCTTATGTTATTGATTTATATATTTACATTATTATACTTTTGCCAGTGTTTTGACCCACATTGAAAGAAAGGGGTTTGCTTTTGCTTTTGTTTGTTTGTTTGTTTTGTAAAACAGTCACATTATGCTGCCTTCTTGACTCAAACCAGGGTCATCTGGAAAGAGGGAACCTCAACTGAGAAAATGACCTTGGACAGTCTGTATGCAAGTCTAAGGTGAATTTCTTGCTATGCATTTGATCTGGAAGAACCCAGATCACTGTGGGCTATGACATTTATGGGCAGATGGTCCTGTGCTGTCTAAAGAAAGCAAACTGAACAATTCACAAGCAGCAGTCTTCCACAACCACTGCTTCAGTTCCTGCTCTGGGTTCCTGCCTTGAGTTCTGCCCTCACTTCCCTTCATGATGGACTACAGGTTGCTAGATGAAAACTCTTTTCTTCTGAAGGTGCTTTTGGTCATGGTGTTTATCCTGATACAAATCACACTAGAACAAGATCCTTTATTCATTCACCCAATGCTGGATACTTAGGTTGATGTTGATACATTGGCTATTCCTTTTCATTTTTTACTAATTTTTTTCACTTATTTTATATTCTAACCACAGTTCCCCTTCCCTCTGGTCTTTCCCCTTACCTTCCCTGTGCCTCTCCCATCCACTCCTCCTCTGTCTCTGTTCAAAAAGGGCAGGTCTCCCCTGGGTGCCAATAAAGCATGGCATATCAAGTTGAGGCAGAGTTGTCTATTTCATTTCCTTTGGACATGTACTCAGTAGTGGGAGTGCTCGAACATTTGAAGGCTTTATTTTTTTAGTTTCTTGAAAATATCCATACTGTTTTCTATAATGTTTGCAGCAATTCAGATTTTCACCAAATGGGTACAAGATTTTCCTCTTCCTCACATCCTTACCTACTCTTGCCATCCTTGTGTCTGAAAAATTCTGTGATACAGGTGGCCAACAACCATGTGAAGGCACTAGCTGACCCGCTAAAGTTCAACTGTTATATCAAAGGAGTGCAGCAACGTAGTGGCTTAAAGAACAAATGTTTACAGCTCTTTCATTTAGAGTCCTTATGGCAGTGGTAAGCTCTGTTTTCCATGTCTTTCGGTGACACCGTCTTCTTGCGGGGTTTTACCAGTCCTCATGAATACTGCCACACTGATGTTCCTGTCATTGGGAAGAGGAAACTGAGTGTGGAAGACACTTAGAGCCTTGGGTTCTATCTCTCACATTCTGTGGGTGAGACCTCAGTTACTTGACAACATACAAAAGATGCCAGGAAACACATCATCCTGAAATACCATGGTGGAATTGTTTTCAGTTAGGTATTCCTATAGTTTCCTTTATGATTTCATATGCTGTTGACATATACTTTAGTGTGTAGAAGTTGATCATTGCAGTGTAAAGAAGCACATATGTTAGAGTCACGGCAGAAGTATTGATCTTCACATTTCACTCTCCTGATAGTTAAATATGGTCACTGGGAGAATACAGAATTGTAATCTCCTAGGAAGTTACCAGCAGATGAAATCTCATATTAGATATCAATGTACTTTTTATAAAGTTCATAACACCCTTGGGAATACTATTTACACATCCGTGTCTTAGCATTCCTTGGCTACCCTACGGAATCCCAGAGCAGATTGTTGGAGTTTTAATCTTCATCTGTCAAGAGAGTATCTTAGTGTAGATATGTTATAAAATGCTTGATTGAAATTTGGGATGTCTTAGAAAATGTAATTAATTAAAATAGATTTTATAGTTTTTATCCTACCTTGCTTCAGAATAGAGTATAACTCTTTCAAAGTGGTTGTATTTTGATTCTTAGTAAAATAAACCATTTGGAATTCTGCATTTGCTCATCTAATTGCTTTATTTTGTATCTTGTATTTACTTCACTTCTATATGTCTATAGTAACATTTTTTTTCAGGTGTGCACATTTTCAGGTCATTATAGAATTTTAGTTAAACGGATTTGAAGGACTCTTGAAGATCAAGTCCAATCCAAGAAGAGTATCTCCTGAACCCAGTTCAGGGAGTGGTGATTTCATCTGTGTGGCTGTTTTCCACATAGCAGTTACTATTCAATCAAAGTTTATTCTGTCAACATTTGTATTAAGACCATGAATGAGTCCAACATAGGACATGTAAATTTTGAAAACCAAGAGAGCATTACTGTATAATAGTAAAAGTATTATATGCAAGCCATCTTAACAAGAACTCCAGCTCTTTCCACCTCTCCCTCCCACTACCTAGGTGTCAATTACTGCTCTAGTGCCATGCTCTCATGCCCACTTTCAGCTCAGGTTCAGTGGTCAGCCATTTAAAGCATTGCCCAGAGTGCATTTATTCTTTTGCCCTTTCTCTTCTTTGCATCCTTTTGGCAAAGGATGTTTCACTCTTACTCTGCTTGCGTCTATACGCACATGACTAAACTTTTCTGGTGAACTAAAACTGATTGCAGATATTTGGACCCTGGTGGTACCCGGTGATAATGTCCCATTCTTCTGCCACAGCCCCTTCATCACTCCCATGGACAGCTATTTCGTACACTCTGCCCGGATTCTTATCCTCACTCTTAATTGATGACTTTTCTTTCTAGTTCCTCAATAAAAGAGAAGCAATTAGAACCAACTTCTATTCTAGATGAATCATGTGCACAGTAGAAACTCAAAATACACTGGAAAAAAACCCTCCTAGACACAGACTTTCTCCATAACCTTCCAGGTCATCAATGGCATTTCCTGTACAGTAGCAAAGAAACATCCCACCCTGCTTGTTAGATTGAGGGCACAGATGCAAGTATTTCCTAATAAGCTAGGGATTTGAGAAATTAAGTAAGAATCAAGCATTGATTTCTCTTTAGACAATATTTTTATCAGTGGTAATATAGTCAATGTTATTGCAGCTAATAATTGTGTTATAAAATGTATTGTATAGACTTTAGTCCTATAATTTAATATCCAGATAATGCTATTCAGTTGGCAGTTGCGTGAATGATAGTTTCATCTTTATGAGTTGGTTGTATGGGATAGAAATTGGCTAAATTAATCGATATAATATGACTATTAATACTGTATAATTGGACACATTTAGGTGGAAGAAGTCCCTAAAACAGAACCAACTTTCTCTTTTCTCTCCCCCACAAGTCAGACCTTGATAGGAATGTGGTTTTTAAAATAATCTGGAATAACTTAGTAAGTCAGGCATCATGGGAACTTGGCATGAAGGCTGATTTGAAATAACAGCTCAAAAGTAAGTTGTGTAGATATGGTTCCAGGTCATTCAGCAAATATAAAGTTAACACCTAAAGATAAGTGTGATTAATGAAATGAAGGAAATCTTGGCTCAGCACTGGGGAAAGGGTATGGGAGTAAATGTTTCAAAACCAGAAATCATTGTTATATAAAGGCAAAAATGACCACAAATAGTCATGCTACTTGAGAAGAAGGAAAATCATTATACCTGGAGCCTGCTTTCTCTTTAATGGTAATCAGTATCAGTTGCTGTGGGATATTTGTACACCGTGTGAAAATCATGTGTAATTGTCATTATAAAAAGCTGAACAGTTGACAGCTAGGCAGGAAGTGTAGGCGGTACTTCTGGGCAGAGAGAAAAGGGAGGAGGAGATAAAAGAGGAACATAGGAGAAGCCAGGAGACATGGAGAGGAAACAGGAGGTGCAAGATGGAAGAGAGGTAACGCCATGTGATAGAATGTAGATTAATATAAGTGGATTAATTTAAGTTATAAGAGCTAGTTATCAACAAGTCTAAGCTTTCATAATTAATAAGAAGCCTTCATGTCATTATTTGGGAGCTTACAGGTGGGACAGATAAAGACTCATTCCAATCAGTGACTTACAGAACATGCTAACTGCCCAAGACTTACAAACTGAATTATCTTAGCAAGATTCTGCAACCAGCAGTTAGCTGACTTTCTCTTCCTGTAAGGGTCTCACACTTTAGCAAGGAAAGGAAATTATTTATTTGAAAAAGGGAAGACTTGTGGTCTGTCATTTTTGTCTTTATGTGATCAAAATACCAGAAGCATCTGCACAATGGAGTAGCAAAGAAATTGTAGGTATGGTTAGTGGACTGCAGGGTTGAATCTTCATAAGAAAGTAATTTTTTATGTAAAACCATAATATTTTTAGTAAATTATGGTAAAGAGAGAGTATAAATTTCAGATAGACCTTTTTTGGCACCTGTGAGAACCTGTGCAAGCCATGAATGATAAAGAATGATTGGAAATTCTGGAAAGGCATTTTGCCATCTGCCAGATAATCCACAGCTTGTTTTTTTTTTCCCCTTGCATTGCTGACTGTAACGTGTAAAGCTTTTAGGCTTGCACAAAGGAATAACACACCTGGCAATGGATCCTGTGTCTAATTGCACACAGAACATCTTTGAAGTGTTACACAGAGTTACATTTTGGGGGAGGGGAGCAAGGGGGAAGGAAGTGCAGATATCTTCTGCCAAAATATCAGCCAGTCATCTTAAACACATTGCCTTGAGCTGAAATTGAGCACAGTATAATTAGCATAAAGACAAGGTTAGTAAGAGACATTGTCATTAGTTTAATATTTTTCAATCTGCTTTTGCCTTTAAAATGAGATTTGGGGAGAAAAAGGCATCACTTACTTATAAAGTGTTCTTCATTCCTTCCATGTTACCCTAATTCCTAGAAGTTAATATGTTCATGTCTTTAACTCTGAAATACGTCTCCATGCATTCTTACAGCAGGGAGACTAAACTGTCATAGTACAGAGTGCGCAATATGGCAGCTATTGCTTTCACTGCAAACGTGCTGACAGCAACTGCTTGGTGTTAGTTTCTTTAAAAAAAAAAGACATTTTCCTAGAAAACCTACATGAAAGCCTTCGCTTCACAGTTTTCAAGGCGAGATGTGGTTTGTCCAAACATTTGACTCTCAATAAAATCTTTCAAAGCTGCCAAACGCGTTGTCTTGTTGGCCAGTTCAGTGTGAGGGATGTGCTGTTATTGTACCACAGCTCTCGAGCACCTTAGCTGTTCCTGGGGAGAGCACAATATATTTGATTTCCCTTTATAAGGCTCACATGCCTTATAATCCAGTAGGGCTACCACATTTTCTGGGCAGGCTATCAAATAGGATGCTGTAATGATTTGCTTGACTAGTGGAGTAGATGAAAAAAATACTAGTTCTGTCTGGAGCTGTTCTATTTTTGAATTTGCACAGTATGAAGCCATTCCTCCACAATTCTCTTTAGAAGTTAAAATTGTTTAATTCTTTAAGATTTAAAAATGTGACATAACATCAGTTAGATAAATGATTAAGATCGTGTGACTATCAGAAAACAAAAGTGAGGTATTGGATTCAGTTTTAAAATACCAAAGAAAGGACTGTTCTAGATATTTTTGATATGATAGAAAGCATAGGTTTACCGTGGACTTGGTATCCAGGGTCCCCTGACTGCCCAATCTCTGCACTGTTCCACAGTTCATGCAGCTAGTGAGACATTTTTGGCTTCAGAAAGTGTTAGCTACCAAGGTTTTCTTGGCAATAATTCATTTTACTTAAAAAAAGGCATGAATTCAGCATCTATTGGCAACAATTTTTCTGTAAGATCACATACCTCCCAAACTGATCCATACATTCTGTCCTATCCCTACTAATGGTACGTTATAGATAAATAGAAAAAGAGCCTAAAATTTATCTGGAACTATAAAAGACCCCAGATAACCAAGGAAATCTGAAATAAAAAGAACCAAGTTAGAAGCAAATTATTACCCATGATGGCTAACCTTGGTGTGCTTGACCACATCTGGAATCAATGAAAACATGAGCTACTGGGCACGCCTGGTAGGGATTTTCTTCATCAGATCATTTGAAACAGAAAGACCCACTCTGAATCTCGGCCACGCCTTGCCTTCTGGTGACAGCCCAGATAAAAGGACATGGAAGGAATCTTTGTTATCCTCAGTCTTCCTGGCAAGTCCATCTCTCCTGTTGCCGTGGCATTCCTTTGCCAATGTAAGAGCCACAGAAGGCTTCTGACAGCCTGAAGATCAACAGCTTCCAGGAAGCCTCTGATCCTTCGGCACTCTATGGGGACTGCTGAGGCAGCCAGCGTTACAGACAGAGCAGCTATGGAAGTCTCAGCCTCTCCAGTGTGAGACAACCATTGTTAGACTGACTGGCCTGCAGCCTATAAGCCAATCTAATGAATCCCATTCATGTAAGCGGTATATGAATATACATCGTGCATGTGCTCACACACACACACACAGACACACATCTCATTCAGTTTTGTTCCCTTAGAGAACGCTGACAAACACACTGACTTCAAATGTTATTCTGAACCTGAGGTAACTAAAACACTATGGTATAAGCATAAAAGCAGACCAGTGGAATAGACCCAAGAACCCAGAAATAAACCCCTACGCTAATAAGGAGGTGCCAAGAGCACACATAGATGTACTCATCTCTCCTGTACATGGTGTTTGGACAACTGAATAGTCACGCACAGAAGAATGAAATTGGATCCCTATCTCATCATATACAAAGAAAAGAAAAACATCAACTGAACTAAAGATTAAACTATGACATATAAGGGCCTATAATTATACAAATCACCAAAATAAAACAGCCCTTCACTCTGATCTAGGCAAACAATTCTTAGACATAGCTCAAGAGCATTTGTAAGAAATACAAAAATTGATAGATAACAAAATATATAAATAGGAGTACGATGAATCAAAGTTTATATGAAGCAAAGGAACAGTTAATAGATTGATAAGACAGCTTATATACTAGAAAAAGAGTATTTGCAAATCCTACATTTAACAAGGGAATAAAATACAAAAAAATGGAAGGAACTAAACTTAATGGCAATCAAACAAATATTCTACTTAAAAGATATTACAAAATACCTGAGCAAAAATTTCTTAAATTGAAAATAAATAAGATTATTAAAATATGTTTAACATCATTAATCACTAGAGAAGTTAAATCACAACCACAATAGGATGTTATCTCCCCGAAGTTAGAATGGTCACTATAAGAAGGAAAAGCAGAATTCTCCAAGTAAACTCCTTATCAGGCTAATTACTGCCATTATGGAAAACAAATAAAGATGGTCCTCAGAAAGCTAAAAATAGAATTACCAAAGCATCATAAAATTACACATACAAGTGTGTATCTCAATCAATTGAAATCCATTTCCCTAAGAGACATTTGTATACCCATGTTCAGTTCAGTATTATTCGCAGTGTCCTAGATATGGAACAGAACAAGTGGATAAGTGAATTAAGAAAATATATGGTACACATACTCACAATGGAATACTAATAAGCTCTTTTTCTAAAAGAGATTTGTTGTTTGTTTATGAGAGGGCTCTGTCTTCATACACATCAGAAGAGGGAATCAGATCCCATTACAGATGGCCGTGAGCCACCATGTGGTTGCTGTGAACTGAACTCAGGTCCTCTGGAAGAGCAGTCAGTGCTCTTACCTACTGCGTCATCTCTCCAGCCTCCCAACTATTAAGCTCTTAGAAAAGAGAAAATACCTCATTTGTGGCCAGACTCGGAGGACACCATGCTACATGGACCGAGAGGGTACAGAAAGAAAAAACTGAACAATCTCTCTTGAATTTGGTATCTAAAAACACCAAACTGATAGAAATGAAGTAGAATGAGATCTGCCAGACTACACAGGATCCGAGCTACAAAGTAGTACCTAGTCAGGAGTAATAAGTTCTAGATAAATCATTTGCATGAAATGGTGACTGCAGTCACCGAAAAAAATCACGAAAATACGTTATGTTTAAAATTTCTAGACTGAATTTTCACAAGATCGATAAGTGTATGAAGTAATGATACAGTAATTAACTAGTTAATCCTTCCATAGAGTCACCATATGTAAATATCACATTAGCTCCCATATAAACACACAATCAACTAAAAGTTAAATTTAAAAAACAAGTATTATCATAGTTTTAAAAACTATCATGAATTCTCTGGATTATATGCTAAATTAAAATGCAACACTCAATATGCCATTGGGAAGGAATGCCATCACTGTCATTGCATATCTTAGCTTCTTTCTCAACATTCTTTCAGTAACTTCTAGGTACTGGCATGTGTTATGGAAAGGCAAATGTTTGTGGATCTGCACATTATTATCCCAAGTATAACATGCTAAATTCTATTTCAACATATAGAATGCAATTGAAATATATTTCTACTTCAGTATGATGGAACTACAATTATGTAATCAAATTGTGGAAACAAATAATGAATTGACTTAGTGAAAATTATTTGGAATAAATTTGGATGCCTTTGTGATCTTAGGCTGTATTAGTGTATAAAAACACTGTATCATTAAATTGAAAATTAATACTGTAACTAAAAAAAATCATTCAGCATTACCCTTTATTCAGTTATGTTTAAGGCTTCTTTGGGCACTGTTTGTCTTCCATATACCTTCATCTTTTCATAAAAAGGTTCTCAATCAGGCTGGTCTACAAGTGACTTCTAGGACAGTCAGAGTTGTTACACAGAAAAACACTGTCTTGAAAAACAAAACAAAGCAAAACAAACACAAACAAGCAAATAGAAGCCCATTGCCATGGAACCGCAGAGTGAAGGCAGAGTGGACTGCAGAGAAGGCTAGGATGGCTCCCTGTTCCAGGGCTTTGTGCTTTGGGTCTCTTAGGGTCAGCAGTGTTGACATCCTGTGTTCCACAATTGATCTGTCAATTTAGTAAAACACTTGCCGTTGCCCCCTTTTCTCCTGTGGCCAGATTGTAAATGGAGGAATTAAAAATGGGTCATCTGCTCTGTGGTGCATAGATTTAAAATTTCCTAGAATGCAACAGCAGTCTGTTCCTCTCTGGGGAGAGATGACCTGAATATGGCTTTCTACTTCTAGCTCTTCCAGCTCTGAGGAAAAACCATATCATTGAGACGTAAGATATCTAACTGTGGATCTTGGCAAAGTGAGTAAAAACCGTAAGAATTTCTTGGTGACACACACACACACACACACACACACACACACACACACCCCTTTACAGAACATCCCAAATGCAAAGAATATACATACCACAAAGTAGTTAAAATTGTTAAAGGTTTGTTTATATTTTCTATTATTAGGTTTACAATTGCTATAACATACATCTTTGACAAGAGTCAACAATTTGAAGTAAAGAAGCCATAAAAGATTGCAATTGATGCAGAACCTAGAACTATTTATAAGTAGCAACATCGATCACTGACACATGGCTGTATGCATTTTGCCTCCCTCAATATGTCACTTTTGTGTTGACCTTCGAAGATCGCCCTTGTTTCTGTATCAGACTGGGCTTTAGCACCGAGTAGACTATGTTTTACGCACACAGCTCTCAACAGTCACTTGTCGGTTTACTGGACACTGATTGTCCTGTTTCCTATTTACATTTAAATAGCAACTGAGCATCTGGATATGTGATCTCTATTGTAATTCTCTATTCAGGTACTTCCTGTACTTAATACCATTTTACAACAATTTCCTCATCCTTATCTGCTTATTTGTATGAAGCTCAAGCTAATGAAATAAATACATAATAAAGAGCTGCCAGTTCTATTTATCTTGAAGATTGACAAACATAATAACATATACCCAGACCCCAATTAGTATTAATTTATTTATTCAACAAATATTTATTGAGTTTACTGAGTGCATGCCATTGTACAAAGTGATGAGGATGGAGATAAACAAGACAGATGTATCCTCTACCTGCAGGTAGCCATCAGCAAGAATACAGATGACAGCAATGTCATACAAGTTCAGAATACTGCAGATTCATCAAGAGTCTCCCATGTCAGACAGAAGTAGACCCACTGCATCTCATCTTCATCTTAAAGAAAATAGTTTTTTTTCCTCTAAAACAAACAAGGAGGTAGATAATGAGGACTTCAAAATGTCAGGAAGAACTTCTGGGTTTGTATTTTTCTTTACAAGGATTCTATACCTCCAAATCACCTCGTACAAGATGGCTGCCTCGGCCCCATGTGTATACTCTACAGGAGGAATGAAGGACCATGAGAAGAGCAATGGGAGGTCTGCCTTCGAGACATCTGTCCCAGATGTTGCTCAAACCACTTTTACTTGTGTCTTGTTGGCCTAACCTTAGTCACATGGTGATGCCTAGCAGCAAGGGAAACTGGGAAATGCCTCCTTCATTCATTCATTTATTCTGAGTGGCCTAGAAGAGGAAATGAATACCAGGGAATAAGAAGCTTTGTCCTCAGGATATCTGAGAAAACTTTTGCTCAAATTGAGAGCTGAATGCAAGTGGCCTCTCAAAGTTTATATATTCTTAAAGAAAGAAATTATTCTGCATTTAAAAAGAGCCAAAGACCTGAACATCGAGAATCTATTCTATCACCAACCAAGATTAATCAATGTGTGACTGTTGTGTTAGTAACGAGAAAAGACTTAGTTAGGTTATAAGAAAAAGGAGTATAGCAAACGTTCACTGAGGGGCTGTGGCTGAACGGGCCAGGAGATTCTCAGAAAAGATGAAGACTGGAAGAAGCATTTACAGCAGGATGTTAACCCTTTCCCAGTAACAGTGGCTCAGGTGAAGGCCAATAATTGAGCAAATTCAAAGAAGGCAATGTTGATCGTAGGAATACAAGTTACAGATTCAGAGATGTGATGGCTGATCTTGCTTTCCAATTCGACACACCTGGAAAGAGAGCGCCGCAACTGAAAAATTTATCTGTAGGTATGACCAGGGGGCATTTTCTTCACTGTGGATTGATGGAGAGGAGCTCAGCATAGTATGGTTAGGTGCCCCTCATAGGCAGGTGGTCCTGGACTGTAGAAGGTAGCTAAGAAACTAACTGGAGCAAGCCAGTAAGCAGCATTTCTCCACGGTCTCTGCTTCAGTTCCTGCATTCAGTTTCCTGCCTCAAGCTCCTGCCTTGGCTTCCTTCAATGATGAACTTTAACTTATAAGCTAAATAAACACATTCTCCCAAGTTGCTTCCAGTCAGTGTACTATCAGAACAATAGAAAGCTAACTAGGACAAAGGGTTAGCCTACATCTTTGAGGACACACTGGAATTCCATTTAAATCATAGAGAAATAGTCATATCCAATAAGGTGTCGTGGGTCTGCCAGAATATTGAAAACAGTTATAATAAACTAATTTTACAATGTGGATTTGCATTGGTCCTCAGTTTTTGTGTTTAGGCTGCAAAAAGCATTATTATTGCCTCCTGACATCTAATAGCCAGTCCTGTTTGCTTATTGTGACAAATAAATTTTTAGGTTTCTTATGTAAGTTACACTTAGAAATGAATATTTTTATGTTTATCTAGGTTCTTTTCCTTCCTTTTTTCAAGAAAGATTCTCTAGCACTATGTTGCACTCCCTAACACTATGTTGTACTATGTTTCACTATGTGGCACTATGTTGTACTATGTTTCACTATGTGGCACTATGTTGTACTATGTAGCTCTATGTAGCGCTATGCAACACTGTGTTTCACTCACTATATAGCCCTACCTGGCCTAGAAATCTCTACGTAGACCAAGCTGGCCTCGAACTCACTGAGATCCACCTACCTTTGCTTCCTGAATGCTGGGATTAAAGAGGTGTGCTGTCAAGCCCGATTGCTTCTCTTAATTTTTAGTTGGAGATTCAAATAATTGAAAACTTTGTTGAAATCAGCACAATTTGAAGACATTTTATTCCTAAAGTGACTGTGGTTCTAGTGTCAAGATCAAATATTAATATAAATTTTAAAACCTCTAGAAAAGGCATCTGCTGAGAAAGGATTGGTCCGAATGTCTTATTTGGGCTGTGTGGATGCTTTCGCATTCTTCATTCAGATGCTGTGCTGCTCAAACATTTCCCCAGGGAGAGTTTTTGGAAGTGGTTGGCAGTGCAGTTTTTATATCAGTGAAGAGAAGAAACAGTTTGATTTGTATTCATCTGTGACTGCTGTGTCTAATAAATGTCAGACTGATGAGAAGTAAACAAATTTTTCTTGAGATCAACATGTTTTTAATTGGCTATTAGGATAGATTCAATGGAACCTGCCATTTGAGTTACCCTATCTTATGTTAAAATTTCAGTTTTTAAGAGGAATTATTAAAACCTGTGTTTTCTAGCTTCCTCATTAGTTTGTGACTTTATACTAAGTAATATAATTATCAAGAAATCTGTGGTGGAATTCACTACTCTGAGGTCATTTCACATCATCTTATTCTATTTTTATGGTTACCCTCATACCCTCATAATTTCTAGCTATCTGGTGAAGAAAAGCCAGCATCCCTCCTGCTCTATGGAACCTAGACTAACTGTGAATTCTGTTAACAGCTATACAGTCTCCATATTATTTCTAATGTGCACTTTCTCTAATTAAAATATATGTTGTTATTAATTTGAAGTCTATAATCACTTGTTTTAAGAATAAAAATAATAACCAAACTGATATTATGGATCAACTATGTTACATTTAGCAATTTAAATCACATTTTTTTCTGTTGTCCAAGTCACAAACTGGTAGGTAGTTTCTTGACTCCTATGAGCTATAATATTTCCCAAATACTTTACAAAATACCTTGTCAAAATACCTTACGAGACTAGGAAGGGAGAGCTGGTTTTGCCTTCCAGTTTAAGAAGGGATGCATGTCATCTTGCTTAGCTCATGGTGGTAGGAGGATGAGCAGCTGATCACACTGCATCCACCTCACATACCTAGAGGTAGAACACCATAATGTCTGTGCTTTGATGACAACTGGCGCTTTGCTGGAAAACTGACAACTGAAGGGAAAAATGGATGGACATCATCAGTGCTCCTTGCTAGCCTACAAATATGTGATTGGTAGCAGCAAGATTAAAAGTACACATGGTTACATAAATAACAGCAAATGGCCATGGGTTACTATCACTCCTCTTAAAAATCTGTTGGCATGTCTTCAGTGAACATGGAATACATTGGAGACAACATAACAGGCACATCCAACAGGGTAGTTTTAAAAGTCTGATTACTGCCTCCTCATAGCCCATGGGATGAAGAACAAATGCTTAGAAGTGATCCTGACTGTAATCTACACACTTCAGCCTCATCTCTTGCCAACTTCATATCACCTTCAACTCTATACTGTCTTAAGTCTTAAGTAATTTTACCTTCTTCTCCGTGTGTGTGTGTGTGTGTGTGTGTGTGAATAGTACCTATCGTCTATTTCTCATGCCCATGCACCCATGCTAGCTTTTACCTCAAGTATCTTTTCCACACTTGACTCAAACCCAGGTCATATTGGGAGCCTTTCCATGATGAGCTTCTGTCACCTCAGTGCCACACCTCCTCATATGTGTCATTAGTGCCCTTAAGTGTCTGGTCTCTTTGCTAGGCTCTATCCTTGATGCTGGACACACATGGGATGGCCAATGTGAAATTGCTGGATAAATACATGGAAGTTTGATGAAAACTGCAGATTAGAAAATAGCTTAACTACAAAATTATAAGATATGGCTGCAGGAAAGTAGAACAATTTTGCAAATAAGAAAATGGTTTTACATTCATGTAAACTGATTTTCCCAGTTCTGCTATTAATTCTAATTAGTGGTTGGATTTGTTGGTTCTTTTAGTAAACTTTTTGAGTGATATGCCATATGGTGCTGTTTTGTATTTAGCAATTTTTTTCTTTTCCTCTAAATGTCAAGAGAGTGAGAGAAGAATTGTGCACTTGCTGTGGTAAGCAATCCCAAGTGTCTTCTTCATAGACCCTCACTTGATTGATGACTATGGTCATGCTTGGTAACAGCATTGGTTTTGTTTTGTTTGTTTGTTTTGTTTTTTGATTTTTTTGAGACAGAGTTTATGTAACCACCCTGCCTATCCTAGAACTTACTTTGTAGACCAGGCCGGCCTCGAACTCACAGAGATCCACCTGCCTCTGCCTGCTGAGTGCTGTGATTAAAGGTGTGCACCACCACCCAGTTAACTATGCTCTCTTAAAGGTTGAGTTTCTAGAGTCGGTTTTATTTATGATATTATGGCTTTATCTTAATTAACAAACCTTAAATTTGAACTATAAGTTGTATGAATGTGTACATACCTGCATGAGTTGAATTCAGGAACAAGAGAACCCAGAGTTTCAAAACTTGAATTTATCCCAGATCATTTAATCCTTCCATTTATGAATAGAAAACATATAACCCCAAGGATAAATGACTGTTCCTTAGAGGAACCAGAAAAAGAATTCTGGTTACCTCACTCTTCCAGATAAATGTGAATTTTCAAGCAAGGATAGTTGTGTGGGAAAATTGCAAGATGCACCAGTAGTTTCCTGTCTAATTCAACTTTATTAATAAAGATAAAGACTTGCCCCCAGAGGCCTCATTACTGTGCCTTGCCACCCTGATGCCCTTGCTTCCTGTTCTTTCTCTTCTTTGGTAAACCATGATTGTTAAAAGCCCATGATTGTAACCATTAGCCACTAGGAGAAGACATAGCTTCTTATAGATGAAACTTCAGGGAAAAATTAATAAATAAATAAAAGCTTTCTCTTCTAGATTATAAATGGCCAGCACGTGGCAGTGGTAGCAGGGTAGGCAGTTTTGCCATGGCAGTGGAAGAACTTAAACTCCTCCCTTTTCTCCCTTCTACTTGCCCTGATCTGAAGCTGGGTTGGGATACAGAATTTCTGTTTACTTAGTTGTAATTTAATCTGACTGTTTTTTTTTTCTCTCCTCACCTCCCTATCAGGGTTAGAAGAGAACACTCGGTCACATCTTTCTCTCACTGAAATAAAATTATTGGGTAGTTGGCTACTTCTACTACTAGCTGTTCTGTTAAAAGTTCTAAATCCTTTATTATTATTATTATTATTATTATTATTGAAAACAGATTCTTCTCCCATACAATTCATCTCAAGCAGTTTCCTCTTCCTCCTCCCAGCTCCCTGCTGCCTCCCCCTCCCCCAGATCCACTCCCCTTCCATCTAAATTCTTTATTTTAATCATAAATTTTGGGAATCAATAGGTATCCATGAATTCATTGCCATTTTCTCTATCATCTTTCAGGTCTTATAGAAATTTGCCTGATGCACCCTCTCGACGTGGTGAAAACCAGGTAAGGTTGGTTCTGCATGAACAAGTTTTATTGACCTTGGCTGATGTCCAAGTTAAGATCTGTCAGAACACTAAATGCTAGAACTTGTCCCAGGCTGGTAGCTTCTCCCTATAATGGCATTTAAATTTGCTTTTCAAAGAAAGTACCATTTGACATATAAAATGTGAACAGTGAGAAGCATCTTAGGAGAAAGGTCATCTGAAGGTATGCAGTGTTTACCGCTGTCACACGACAAGTGTAATGATTTGTGGTGTACTGGGACATGAGGTAAATTTATCAAATTGGTGTAAAAACTAAACATTATCTAGTAAATTATGACAGCAGCTTTTCATTTGGCATGGCACATAACAGATTGCTATCTAGTAGTCTGAATTTTCATTTCAGGTGAGCTTTTTAAATGACGGTTAAAGAATTTATTCCTGTAACACTTTGCCAATGCAAATGCCTCCTTTCCACGAAGATACTTCTGTTTATAAGGAAAGAGAAAACCTAGAACAACGTGTCAAATCTATCCATCAAGAATGAAAGCAAAGTAAAACAGCAAAAACAAAGAATAATAAGGCTGTGAGGTTTAATATGATCACTGTAGAGCATTTTGGGGAGGTGGGTCTTTTCTTTAAAATGTTTTCTTTCTATTTTTTGAGCTCATAATATAATTTTATCATTTTCCCCTTCACTTCCCCCCTCCAAACTCCCCTATGCACTCCTCCATCATGGTAACTTTCAAATTCTTGGACTTTTCCTTCAATCGTGTATGTGCGTTTTCCTGAATGCATAAATACAACTTTCTTGAACTGTGTAATGTTTCTTGTGTGTATATTTTTAGAATGACCATTTGGTATTGGATAGCCAACTAGTAAGCTCTTCTTCCCTGGGGAAAATTAGAGCACATTTTAAAAAGTTTAATCTATGAATAAATTATTCATCTTTATTTTTTGAAATGAGAAGTTTTTAGTGTATAGTGAATATTTGCATATACTTGCATTATATAAAACTTAAAAACACCAGCTTATGTTGGAGCCTATTAGCAAGTGTTGCAATACTAATTCTGTAATTGAACAAATCATTAATCCCTCGGTCAGAAACTACTTAATGAGTGTGGCCATTTTATTTATTTTACCTAAAGGGTCCTCTGAATTCAAATTTTCTTAACTTTTAATGTGTGTATGTGTGCACGTGTGTGTATCATGTGCATACCATGACTCACTTGTGGAACTTGGAGGACAATTTATGGGATTGGGTTCTTTTTCCACTATGTGAGATCCAAGAATCAAAGTCAGGTCATCGCCTTAGTGGCAGGTACCCTCCCACACTGAGCCATCTTGCCAGTCCCTGAAAAATTACTGGGTAGTTGATGAAAGCAAAGGAAAATGACTTTTACATACAAATAACATCACATTTATAGTTGGACAATAAGATGTAACTGTGACTGAACCTCAAAGCTGGCATAGTAAAATACCACAGCTTAACCAAAAGATATTTCTTACAGTCTTGGAAGCTAAAAAGCTCAAAATCACGGTTGGGATTTGCTCCGTTCTTATTGCAAGTCCTCTTCTTGAATTGCAGACATGGTATTCCTACTCAGAGAAGCTCTGTAGTGTCTTAGTTTTCTTGTAAAGTAACTAGTTCCATCAAGGTGGATTCAATACTTATGACTGCATGTGAACCTATCACCTCTCATTGTGTGCTTTCAAATACCACCACATTGGTGGGTGCAGTGCCAACATTTGAATTAGAGCAGAACACAAATGTTCAACAGCTCCAAGTCATTAAAATAAAACAAAAGAAAAAAATCACATTTTTAACTCAAATGATAGACATTGAACTCTAGACCATTTTCTTAAGGGTTCCAGGAAGAGAAAGCAAACTCTACTGACCTTAGATTGTTCTGACAGTCTATGAAAAGCCAGAATATTACTGTTAGTCTTACTGAGTAATACATTTTCTTTTTATAAAGCATGATTTTTTTAATGTTTGAATAAGTTTAGAGGAAAAATAAGAACAATTTAAATAAAGCATGATGCTAAAATTAGGATCACTCAGTCATTCCCACAGTCCTTGTTCATCTTCTCAATAAGTGTGTATTTAGTATCTAGCACGCAGGTTCCATGCTTTCATGAATCTCCCAATCTGAGGCCCTGTGAAGAATCTCATCAACACCAACTTTAAAAGCCATCTCATTTCCTTAGACCAGATTTGAATTGTGCATTGCTTGAAATACATATATACAAGTAACTATATACAGATATACAAGTATATATGTATGTTTGTATATATACAAATAACTATAACCTTAGACATTCTTTGCTATATATCAACACTTCCATGAAAATAACATTCATTAATTGGGATTGGTCACATGCCTGTTGTGGAATATTACTTTTACTATGTAAAGGTATGCTACATTTTCTTATGCTGCAGAATATTACTTTAACTATGTAAAGGTATGTTGCTTTTGTTTATGCTTAATTTGTTTAATTATGTAAAGATGTGTTGCTGTTTGACCTTGCCTGCCTAAGGCACCTGATTGGTCTAATAAAAAGCTGAATGGCCAATAATGAGACAGTAGAGGGATAGGCAGGGCTGGTAGGCAGAGAGAATAAGTAGAAGGAGGAATCTAGATTCAAGGAACAGAAGAGAGAATGAGGAGGAAAAAGAGGGAGATGCCTGGGGCCAGTCAGTGGTCACCAGACAGACAGATACAGAAGAAGCAGGAAAAGTAGGACATACAGAATAAAAGAAAGATAAAAAGCCTCAAGCCAAAACATAGAGGAAGAGAAACAGGTTAAATTAAGTTATAAGAGCTAGTGAGACAAGTATAAGATAAGGCCAAGCATTCATTGTTGTAGGGAGGCCGCTTGTTTGTTCCTAGCTGCTCAGACCTGAAATAACCACACAGAAACTATATTATTTGCAATACTATTTGGCCAATAGCTTACGCGTATTTCTAGCAAATGCTAATATCCTAAACTAACCCATCTCCATTAATCTGTATATTGCCACGTGGCTGTGGCTTACCAGCAAAGTTTTAGCATGTCTGTCTCTGGCAGGGCTGCACAGCTTCTCTCCGACTCAGGCTTCTTTCTCCCAGCAATCAGTTTAGTTTTCCCTGCCTAGTTCTACTCTGTCCTATCAACAGGTCAAGGCAGTTTCTTTATTAACCAGTGGTATTCAAAGCATACAAAGGGGAATCCCACATCAATTCATAATTAAAAATAAGTCACCATGTCATGATTTGGGAGCTGGTTGGTGACACAAAAGCATACTTCATGAGTTGTGCCCTTGCCTACCTTGAAGAGAGAGGGATATACCACCCTTGCAGGTGAAAAGAAAGAGAATTGGATGGTAGATGGCAACTGGCCTGCAGGACAATAGACCATGTACTGAATAAACACCCAATTCATAGTCTAAGACCTATACATGTAGAAGTCCTTTTGCAAGAGAAGTGGGCTATGTGCAATTTGTAGCATGGTAGCCAGTGAACAAGAACAGTTGAGAACTTGGCTCTCTGCTGTTATTGTCTGGATAAGATGAGCTCCTTTATTAAAGTTTAAGAAGTGACTTTGTTTTTCAATAAAACTGTTTTGAGAATTACAAATTAGAAAGGAAAATTTTACGTGGATTTAGTTGACCACGTGGGCGCCAATCTGTTGTAGGGAGGAGGGCCTGTTTGTTCATCCCGGCAGCCCAGCTTGCTTAGCCCTGAAATACCTACACAGAAACTGTATTAATTAAATTAGTGCTTGGCCCATTAGCTCCAGCCTCTTATTGGATAACTCTCACATCTTGATTTAACCCATTTCTATTAATCTGTGTATCACCACGTGGCAGTGGCTTACTGGGAAAGCATGTCTATCTCCAGCAGCAGCTCCATGATGTCTCTCTCCTACCCTGCCTCTCTTCCTCCCAGCATTCAGTTTTGTCTTCCCCACCTACCTAAGTTCTTCCCTATCAATTAGGTCAAGGCAGTTTCTTTATTCATTAGCCAATACAAACAACACATAAAAAGAAGGACCTCCTACACCAGGAAAGGACTAGACAGAAGTAGAAGTCAGAGAGAAAAGACTAGACTTCATGAAGCCAACCTGTTTATTTTAGCTTTTTCCAGCACACGAGATAATGTGTGAAGCAAGCTATACCCTCAGTTTGAGATTAATTCAAAGCGTACCACACTTCAGTGTAATACCAAAGGAAAGTGGCAAAAGCCTGGAAACAACAGTGTGGGCTTTTACATGCACACTTATCTCCAAAGCCTGTAACAACCCAGAGTTCACTGCCCAAGGACACACCATTGCAAAGCAGTGCTGAAATAGCCACTGCCTGGGGGTTTCGTGTCTTATTTCTTAAGTAAGTCTCATTCACTTTTTGATTCATTAAAACAGTAAATGTGCACTGTATAAAATTCATATAATACTCTCTTATGTCAGTCAAGATAGATTAGGTTGTAGCAAACCTGGATCTCGGGAGATTATAGCAAAGAAACCTTTTCTCATCTCCACCTCATGTCTAACGTGAGTAGATACCATATTCCATGTATGCCGCTGTAATTAAATGCCACAAACTGGGTCCTTGTCATCAAAAGAAATCTTTCAGTTATGCGAACTGCCTTCTACAAATTTCTTCTCCCCACAGGTATAGTGTATCTGGTGAAGGCCTGTTTCCTCATTCACAGACCTTCTCACTGGGTGCTCATACGGTGAAATAAGCAAGATACCACCTCAGAGTCACTGTTCTAAGGACATTAACTCCATTCATGAAGGACTCACTAAGGGTACACAGTACTCACTGAAGCCATTCAGGCTGACAGACTCTGCTTCAACGTGTTTTCCCCTCCATGTAGAGCTCAATAGTGTCATGCTGTGTCCACCGAGACTTCTGGTTCAGAACTACTCATTTGGCCACAGCTAGCCAGCCAATAGAAGTATGATCCTCCTTTCTGATGGGGAGGACCTGGAGGTCAATGTACTGCAGGCCTTCATGTCCATCCCCAGCCTCATACAAAGAAACATCATACGCTTACACATCCCATTCCAGATGTAAAAACACCTTTGGCTTTTAGCTGCTTCTTTGAAAACACACTTGCACATTTCAAAACATTATGCTTCTCCCAATTGTATTGGCTTCAATAGTGCTTCCGTCTGTGTCCTTCATGGAATCTCAAAAGGTGACTTTTGAAAATAGAGTCTCTGCTGATATAATTAGGTATAGTGCAGTTTATACTGAACTGGGGGAGGCTCCAAATTCCACATGATTCTTATCCTTAAATGAAGGAGAGACTCAGATAGACAGGCAGACGGGGTGTGGGGGGAGAACTATTACTTCCAATGAAAGTGGTGATTGGAATTATATAGCTGCACATTGATGCACATCAAGGTGCTCAGTGAGGTGAGCAAGGAGACATATATACACTTCCAAGAAAAACTCATTTTTTCCAGTCACATTTAATACCATCCATGGTTTCTGATTTTCCAAAGTGCTCCCAAGGCCCTTTGCTGGTGTCTCCCTGCTCAGGTACCTTGGGTGTGACCTTCTCTGTTCTGCTAATACCTCCTCCATCTATTTCCTCCATCCACTTCTGTTGTACAAAATGTGTTGCTCAGCTATAGCTATTTCCGGCTCTATCTTATTTGTCCTTAAGGGTTTGCACTCATTTATAATTCTTCTACTAACGACATTAGTCAGAGCCCAACCAGAGGAATACGCCCACTCTGAGCATCCAAAACAAAGGGGTTTTAATGCAAGGAATTAGTTACTCAGATTCTAGACCTGTGTAGGATCCAATAGGATCTGTGAGGCCACCCAGAGATTATCAGTAGAGCCACAACCCCAGATTGGCTAGACAAAGGGAGGAGGTGGTACAATCACCCTGGTCATCAAGGTGGAAATTACAACTGTGGCTGACCTATCTAGTGGAGATGGAGCCTCAGAAGAGAAACAGCCACCAATAGATCCTCTGTGCCAGGTAAACAGGAGTGGAGCTGGAGGCAGGGGGAGGGGTGGGGCTGGACCTTTGGTTTCTTTCTTCTTACCACCTTTATTCCTCACCTGCCACTGCATCTTCTTGTTGACTCATGGCGTATTGGGAGGACAGAAGCTTTGCAAAGATAAGTTCTTCCATATTGTAACAGGAACAAGGCAAAAATAAGAGCTGAACAAATAGAACCAGAATATGGCTGTCACTCCAATATGCTTTCTTTTATTCACAAGTTTTCTTCATACAATATGTTTGATTGAATTATTTCCACTACAACTCCTCCAAGGAGTTCCCACCCCCTCCCCATTCAACTTCATTCTCTCTCTCTC
>LOJH01000398.1:0-21089 GCA_001685095.1 Ellobius talpinus | reverse complement strand
TCTTCTTCTTCTTCTTCTTCCTCTTCCTCTTCCTCTTCTTTCTTCATTCTAAGCCATTCTTCATAAATTTCTACATTTTGTTTTTGAATTGGAGGTAAATAAAATGTGAACTAAGTAAATGCCCCCACTTTAGTGGAGACTGACCGTTTCAAGGATTTGGGTGTCAAAGAACTAGATGTATTCTGATGGGGCCTGGGAAGGAGAGGAGAGAAGACACAATCTCACATCTCCTTATAGACATGTAGTTAGAGGCAGTTGGAGAATGGGCAGGCTGACATTTGGCCTTCATTCTTCCTCCCATCAGAGCTCGTACTTCTCATAATTCTCTCAAAACATATTAATCACTGCATCAATTCAAAAGACTCATGTGGGTTGAAAATTTGGCAGCCATGTGCTGTTTTATATTTGCTTGTGGGGCTCTTACTCAAGCAGTGGTGCATGATTTGCATAGTATCTGTGGCTTCTCCTAAGCCCCAGACACACTCACTCAGTACAGTAGAGCACACCAATATTTATGTTCACCAGCCTCCCGACTGGTTCTTACACATTGAGGCCAGACTGGCCTCTAGGGCAGCCTTTGGGAGACAACTACTGAGTACCCTATAGACAGTTCTGTACAGAGTTCTGTAAAGAATGCCTTTTCTACGGTTAATCATCTCCTTCATCTGTGGTCTCATTCATTTCATTTATGTGCATGCTGTCATTAAGGGAGCAAAAATGGAAGAAGAGAAAAAGCTCACATTGCAGACCCGATTCCATGGCTTGTGAGATGATATGGAAATATATGTGTCTAAGGCCACAAATTATGCATTCCGTCCTACTGAGTGGGGTCCCAGCAGCAAAGCCCAGTACCAGGGGATAGAAGAGCCGCTTCCCCGAAAGGAAGGTAAATGGCCCTGGTGGATAACATGATTTAGGGACAGGAGCCCGTCACAGACTTTATTAAAAATGAAATTTGAGGATGGGCAGTGCTGAGAGGCCGCTTTGTGAGGATGCAGCAGGGGATGAGGAACCAGAGCCTGGAAGCATCTACAGCCCCATCTGCCAGAGGGGAGGGGAAAGCAGAAAGGACTGTTAAGTAAGCATTTGAGAGGTTGTAAAGGGGGGCCGCTACATAGCCACTGGGGTCAACAGAACAGTGGGGTGGGAAGGAGGAAGGCATTTTCCTTCAAACACATTGTTTTCTTTTTATGTCAAGGAATCCTTTTAAAATAAGAGCAGTGGGATTGTTTAGGATGGATTGGTTATCTAGTGGAACCACCACAGCCTAAAGTGTAAACAAGCTGCTGGGGAGGTGATTTTCATGTGTTAGTGACTGGCCAGGGATATAAAACATGGAGTGTACATTCAAAGCTAGGCCACTGTTGTGGCTGCCGTCTCACTACAGAGAGACATTTGGGGTTAGACCACTATTGTGGCTTCTTTCTAACCATGGGAACCATGTGTCGGAAGTATAACAGGGAGTAGATCCACTTCTGTATAAGCTATATTTTTATTGACAATTTGTAAATGTGGTTAGGTCACTCATGGCCTGCATAATGGTCTGAAGTGCTGACAGCAGCTGTCAATATGGCTTGGGTTTATAAGCTGGATGACCATAGTAGGATGCTGTGGTTTGGACCTCAAATGTCCCACAGAAGCTAGCAATGCTATTTGCAGGGGGTGGAATCATTAGAAAGTGGGACCTTGTTGGAGAAAGGTCTTTGGGGGTGTCCCTTTGGAAAGTAGCTTATGGCCCCTACTCTTCCCCAGCCCTGTTAACTTGGCTGCTCTGAATTGAGCTTTGCTTTACTATGTACCCCCTTTCATGGTGACAACCTTGCCTTGACCCCAAAGTGCCAGGGCCAATGGGCTATATGATCTCTGAAACAATGAACCAAAATCCAACTTTCCTTATTTAAATGGTTTCTTTCAGGTGTTTTGCCTCAAACAAGGGTAGCTAATACATGTAAGTTCTCTGGGACTGGTTTTATTTAGCCAAAATGCCTTTTCTATTTCTCAAGGCAGAGCAAGAACATACTGGATTGTGTGGAGTCCTGCAACTATACCATCAATAAATATTTGTTAATAGTCAAAATTTAAAAGGTGCAGAAGATGGAAAATGCAGTTGGAAGGGATACATGGGCAGTTTGCCTTGCTTGGTGCATAAGTCTACTATGAATGCACGTTAAGTAAATATACGCTTTAACATAACATGTGTGCACTAGGGAGAGGGCTCAGTGAATGAAGTTCTTGTACAGCGTGAGTCCTGGAGTTCAGCTCTCCAGAACCCATGATAAAGCTGGACAGGTTTGGTAGTTGCCTGTAATCCTGGAACTCGGGAAGCATAGGCAGGTTCCCAGGCAAGGCGTCTGACTAGAAAATCTGAAATTGGTGAGCATTGGTTTCAGAAAGAGACCCTGTCTCAATTAAGTAAATTGAGATCAAGGAAAACAGAACAACGTCAACTTTGTGCTTTCACGTGCATATCACACACACACACACACCGTCACAAGCACCTGCACACATATGTACCTCACACATACACATATCACACATCACTCACTCATATCTACAAGTAAGTATACAGACCACCCCAGAAATGTCATTTGCCTCCAACCAAAAGCTTTATTTCAAATCATCTTTATCTATGAATTCATGGAAAACTTTAAAATATATCACATTTTTTACAGTGAATAATTTATCCTAAGAGTGATCATATATATATATATATATAATCTTATTTTACACACTGTTACAAAATACTACATGTCTACACTCTCAATTTGTATATCTCCCTGGAGCAAGGCAATGGATTTGTGGTTGATAGACCACGAAGAGATGTCATTAAAATGATGCCTGGGATTTTCGCTTTGACGGCATTCTTCCTCTCCTTAGGATAGCATGGGCTGTCTCCAAACTCCAGAGAGCTTAGAAAGAGCCTCAAAAGAAAGTTGTGGCCCTCCACTTCCCTCACTTTAGTGGTCCTGCTGACCATATAAACTTCAAGAAGTAGGCTGGGTCGGCGCAGTTAGTGCCTTGTCCATCTGGAGGACTCCAGATGTGTTGGCATCTTACTTCTGAACAATGTGGTCATTTCTCCAGTGGACAAGGACTAATGAGGAAGACAAAGCAAACATCAAAAGACTGATGCATTGTGGGTTCTGCAGAGCTCCAGTAACTATGGGCTAAAACCGCTTTTCAGTATTATTATTAGGGAGAAAATTCTTGCTTAAAAACAAAATCAAATCAGTTTCCAATTTAACACTGTAATTGACTCACTTTATAATCCTAAAAATGTTTCTAAATCTATTATTTATCATCTACCGATTATCAATCAACCCTTTTATCTAGCCACTGGAATTATTTTTAATCATTTCTTAGGAAAATATGTTATTTTTAATGATCTGTTGCCTAATATTTGTAAAGTAGTTTCATTAGTTTGGATTTAGTTAATTTTTAAACTAAGTCCATTAATATCACAGTGGCTATTATGCTTCAACTAATTGGCCTTAGGAGCGAATGTCTAGGTCAAGCCGATGTGTGGTTCTAGGTGCTTCGTCCCTCTTTTCTTTGCTCAACTTCAAAGTCGTCTAGGTCAGGCCCAGAAAGGATCTGCCACTCAGTAAAAACAAAGCTCTTCTATCAGGAAAGCCTTCTCTGCAGTGGCCTCTCTACGAGGAGCAGGTGCCTGCCCTAAAAGGACAAGGACTACGTTCTTTACCTGTGTCACCGTGAGACAGAAGAGGGGGCTTTGAAAAGGGTTGTGGGGAGGGCAGCAGAACGTGTGATGTGGAAGGGGAAGGAAGAGGGAGTCCAGACAGGAAAGGTGGGGCAGGAAGGAGGAAGGAGAGGGAGCTGCATCTGGTGTGTGTGGTTTTTTCTCATCTCTCTTTCCTCAAGACTATATTTACCTAACATTTACATCACTTTAAATATTATTTTAAAAACTAAATAGAAGTATTAGTTATTTTCTCAATACTATGACAGAAGAAAAAGAAAACTTGCTTTCCAGGCAAGTTGGTGCCTGCCAGTGTTCCCAACACCCAGGAAGTAGAGCTAGGGAGATGAGTTCAAGGCCAGCCTAAGAGTGCACCGTGAGTTTCAGGCCAGCCTGGCTACCTAAGACTGTCTCAAAAGAGAAGAAAAATATGGCATGGAAAAAAGCTTGGGATACATACCTGAGTTCCTCCTGTTGTGTGAGAAGATCTGACAGCATAGAGAGGGGCTCCTGAGCTGAGAAGGCTCCAGCTACCAGCACCCTGCCCTCTACCATGCCCCCAGGAAAGCTGCTGTTCAGTGGCATGTCTAGTGGGAGTGAAGCCCAAGGAGCTCTGGTTTGGAATTCTAGTCCAGCTGAAAAGGAAGGTTGGTGTGTATATCGTAGGGGACTGCTTTTCTTTGTGTAAAGCGAGAATAAACATTCTAAATTATTATAATCAAATTTATATTTGTATGATGCTAATAATATAGTATGTTAGTCTTGAGCTTGAACCAAAAAAGTTATGAAGTGTTTGACATCCTTGGAAAAATGATTGATGCCCAGAGCATTCTGTTGGGGTAGATCAATAGCCTGTATTGGTTTCGGTTTGTAGTAGGGCACAGCTGAGATTTAGTTTTGACATAACCAAGTTTGTAAGATGACAAATAAATCTGGATATAACTTGCATATACTGGGCCAAGTTCCTACAGGAAAAAAATTCCCATTTGGGAGTTACTGAATATTTTCTCCAGTATCTAATAGGTTACATACCTCACTATTGTTAAAGTAAACCTGAAGTTAAACATATTACTCAATTTAGCTTATTGTAGCTAACTTCCTATTAGATGTAATTACATATTGCTAAATACTAAAATAAAGTCTTGAAATTTTAAATAATCTATGCATTTTATGTATGAAGTAGAGTATTATCCTGACATTTGGTTAGAATTCTGATGCATCTTCACCCAAGGAAAGACTGGTTATGCATACTTCCCATTAGGGGCTATCCATAGGCTCAGAGAAGGTTGTATGGGAAGGTCGTGCACTAAGCACAGGAGATCAGGGTTTGTTCGTCATACTCTGGGCTCCAGCTAAGTGGGTCAAGGATACAGCTCTAGGATTCGATTCCTCACTAGAAACTGAGAGTATTCCCCCAAATCCTTGGAGGTTGCTTCCAACACAGCATGGTGTATTTTCCAAGCTATGCTTTTACTGTTTAAAAATGATGTGACCTCTTTGCTTCCCGAGGCAAATGGGGACAGAAAGCCTCCTGCTTCTGCTGCCAGGCATTCTCCACCAAATGCTGGTCTTTGCTGCCATAACAGGATGGTCCCCCAGGTAGCATTCAGCAAACACATATTCGTTCAAGGAAAGACTGGTTAGCAGGCATTATTTTACTGCAAGAGCAAGTCCAGAAGTAGTAACTGGAGCTACTAGATGAATCTTTGAGCTCATGTCCTAGGGCATTTCCCCCCTGTACTCTGGACTCAGCGAGACCCAGTGACCATATTATAGTCTTTAAAAGTACAATTGTAAGGACGCAGGCCTTCTGGAGACCCTGCAGTAGACTCCCGATACCAGTGATTTCTCCAGTTATCTGGGGGTATATTTCAGCGATGTCTGTATAAAAAGAGGTTCAGGGGAGACGTCAGTGCTGTGAGACTCTGGACTGAGTAATGAGTGGCTTCATCATCCTGCCTTCCCTGTGTCCATCGGATCAGATGACTAGAGATCAAGAGTTGTGAAAGTCTGTCCTTCCTTCCATGCTATGTGTGTAATGATATCTAAGTTTACCTCCATAGACAATACATCATCAGACTTAATTCCGTGTTTCCTTGACTATAGCTCTCCTTTGGTTCGTGATTTTAAAATAGTGAATTGTAAGGTCATCACTGCTGTTAGCTGGACCAGTGTCAATAAAGTCTTACACTTTTCTATTTGTCTCTTATGTTTTGTTTATGTTTTTTTGTCTTTTCTGCCTCTTCTGATTTTGTGACCACTTTATATGAGTCCATTCTGTCCATTCTAGCATGCTGATCACACATACAAGTTTAAAAGTCATTTTTAAATGTCTGGATTATTTTAAAATATACATTTAAAAGTAATTCATAATCATTATTTTATGTTATAATGTTCAACACTATGTAATAGTGAAATATTCTCCATAATTTAAGGAAATTTACATTGCATTGATCCTTCAGTCAGATGTGATTCTCTGGCATTCTCTAGCAGGCATACATCATCCCTTGCTCAAATCCATTCCTCCTAATTCCCTGTCCTGTAACGCATTTTGAATCTTCTTCCCTCTGGTAATTATGTCATTTTTTACTAATCCCAGAGCAAACATGTGAACACATATGCTCATGTATATTTACATTTACTTGTATTGTTATATTGCTGTATACATGGGAATGTATAAACAGTGTTCCCTGTATTTGCTCCAGGAATCTCCCCCATGTCCCAAGCAAGTGCATCTATCCTATGCTTTGGACCAGTCCTAGCTAATAAAGTGGCAAACCCCATGTTTCCCCAAAGCAGAGCCTATGACCATCTTTACACCTAGACCCCAGCTCCTTTCCCTGGATATAAAGCTCTGAAGGATTGGGAGGGAGGGAGAGTGTGCAGGCATCACAGTCACATACATTTAACTAGATACACATACATGTATCTAGTTTGGTACTCAGTCATGGTAACCAAATACTATTTCTTCTTCTTTAATCCTTTTATGGAGAATTTCATTAATGCATATAATGTATTTTTATCAAATCCACGCCTATTGCCTTCTCTCCAATTCCTTCATTATCCTCCATACCACCTTCTCCTCCCAACTTTATGTGCGCTCTCTCTCTCTCTCTCTCTCTCTCTCTCTCTCTCTCTCAATGTCTGGGGTCCACTTATGGGTGCAGTGCCATCTACTAGAGCCCAGTGACCTCTCCAGTGTCACATCTGAAGAAAAGTTACTCCTTTTTCCACGGCAGCCTTAATTTGTCAATAGCATCTTAGCTGGGAGGAGATTCCTCATGAGCCCCTCATCCATCCATGGTGGGATCTGTGCTGCTTTGGTCTTGTACAGTTCTTGTGCATGCAGTCCCCACTACCCTGAGTTTATGTGTGCCACAACTCTGCCCAGCCAAGAACGTCTCACTGAGGTGTCCCCTACACAGGTCGTACAGTCTTCCCACACCCTCTTCCATGATGTTCCCTGAGCCTTGAGGGAAGCGTGTGATATGGATGACCCATTTAGACCTGAGCATTTCCCAGACTCTTGTTTCTGCACATTGAGCAGCTGTGGTCTCTGTATTAATCACTACCTACTATAAAACAAGCTTCTCTGGTGAGGGACAAGAGATGCACTTACCTATAGTGTAAAGATAAGAACTTGGGGAACTGTTTAATCTTATGTTCACTTAGCAGAATATCATCATCATCACCATCATCATCATCATCACAGCAACAACAGCAACAGTATTAGGTTAGCCCCCAGGTCTTATTTGACCTAGTTAGATTACCAAGCATGAGTTCCATCTGTGGGGCAGCCTTTAAGTCCAATCAGAAAGTGGCTGGTTACTCCCGTAACACTCACTTCAGGCCACCAATTGTTATAACACAGAGGTCTGCAGCTGGTAAGATTGCTCAGTACTTTTCTCCCCAGTGTTGTAAGTCGAATCTTCTGACATCATGTCAGCTAACATGTAGGAATGAAACTTCTATGTCAGTACTGACTCCATGTCCTATGACTCAAGTACGTGACACACTTGTGGTGGTGATGATGGTGAAATTAGCACAAAGCAGCAGAAACAATCTTTATTTTGTTCTAATTGTGAGCAAATCTTCAACATGGTCAAATTACAGATTTTATTGATATTTCTCTGACTATACATTCTGATCACTCTATGTGACATAAGTTGTGTTTTGTTCAGAGTTAGACATGTGTTTATATATTCACTGTGTTGGGGACTCTGTGCCAGCTGGTTTTTTGCTAATCCTCATGGCAAAAAAATATTTGTCTGTACCTGAGTGTCTATCAATCCTGTCCACTATGCTGAGATTCAATCATATCTTATCCTATCAACACAGGAGCAGCCTCCCATCCCTATGTTAGGAAGGGGCTCCTCTATTATGTTGTCTTATTGCCTGATTGGCACTCTGTCTTGTTGTCCTGATAGGCATGATACAGGGATAAGCAGGCTTGGTGAAGCTAGCCTGGACATTCCTGAAGGAAATGTTGAACCTAGTTTTTGTTCACTATTTTTAATGGATACTGTCTGAAGGAATGGGCTTGTTGAGTCCTGATAATGATTTTAGACCTCTCAGTAGATGCTTCAACCAAATTAAAAGATACAGAAGTCTCTGTGAATCTGAATGTGTTAGCTTTTAGTTTTTGAAAAACAAACAGAATTAGTACAGTAGGGTCAAGCAGGGCGCCAGTCTGATTTGAAGCAAATAATACATGAGCCGACAAAGTTATACTTTCTACTCTTCATATTGAGACGAAGCTTGATTACTACTTCAGAACAGGTAACCTAGGAACAAGCTTGGGGATTTTGCTGATATCTGGTCCTAAAATGTTTCTGTTTCCTTGATATATATTGAAAACTTAAGTAAATTATTTGACTTTACTTTAGGACTGAAATGGGGAAACTAGTTAAATACGGAAAAAAATGACCTTCAAATTTGTCGTCAGGTTTCAGAATTGGCAAAGAACTGGTGCTTTCTGTTTTGATTTCCCAGAGTGTAAGAAAATTGCCCGGTCCTGATGCTTGCCAAGTTCCGAGAGAGCACACTGGAGTGCTTGCTGCTCAGCACAGGAAGATAACTGGGGTCTTGTGTGCGGGTGTTCCAGGTTTCAAGCTGTAGCAGGGGACTGGGAGAAGAGAGGGGAGCATTCCCAAATCAAACATAGCTCTCAGGAAATGAGCCAGAACACCTGTGAGAGGTCAGAGTTTGCAAAATACAAACCCAGAGTTCAATATTTTGATCTCACAACACAAAAGAAAGTGGTTATAGAGAGCGAAGAGAAGAGACTCTGGAGTCTAAAGGGGGACTTCAGAATTAAGGATCTGTCATCCTGAAGCTCTTCTCCCTCAGGACTCTCTGATGCTTCACAAAGTATTTTCAGAACTGACTTGGAAAAGTTTTGGTGGTCTCCTTGCTAAAACATCAAGTTGAGGCATTATTTATCTCTTTCCTACAAATCCCGGGAGATCACTTCTGCATTCTTTGCCAGGTTCTTACAAGGCTCTTAGGGTGGGAATGAGGTTGTCCAGCAGTTAGCGATGAGGAGACAGTGCAGTCTGATCTACTGGGAATTGATTTCTAGGGAGAGAGAAAGGTTTTGCTAAATGCTGCTTCATGGGACCTCCTAGGGAAATGGAGGATGTTTTTCCATCTCATTTCCCAGCTCTTAACTTCTCTGAAATGGCTTGATTTTTGCCAGGTGTCAAATTATAACCCTCCTCGTCAGCCACAAATGACTAACGATTAACCTATGACTATACAAAGCTTGACACTCACATTCACATTGTAGCTTTCTGGCTACATTGTGTTTTCATAAATGGTGAAAAAAATTCCCTCCCAAGCCAATACAAACAAAGATTTAGAATCTTAGTTGCAGTGTTCCCCAGCAGTTTCTGACCCAGTAGGTCTCCAGGAGAAACAAGATGGAGCCGCTGTGGACCCACCTTCAGCCTGCCTCTGGCCAGCCCAGAGAATTACGCCAGTGCCCCTCTCCTGGGGAGAGTTAAGTGATGTCAGCGGCACTGAGCAGCGCAGTATTTGACCCTTAAACTGCTTTCTATACAAGCAGCTGTTTCCCCCTTCCACTGTTCCCTGGGAAGCCCAACTGTTGAAAGAAATCTCTGGTATTCTGCTTCTTCCCTCCTTAGATAAAGTAAACTGAAAACATTAATTGGATGATGCTCACTGGTCATTTACTGAGAGGGTGATAATTCTCAAAAAGCCTTTTCTTTGTTTTCTTTTCCTTCCATTTTATGGAAAAAGAATGAGGTCTCAGTAAGTCCCTCCATATCTATGCCTGGCCCACAGTGTGTGCCTTGAGAGCTCATAAAAACAAATCTGCCTGCCAGCCAGCAGTTGGTAATGGGACCTGGAGCCTCTCTTCCGCAAGGTCACCTGTTTAAATAGACTCCCATGGCGCTGCCTCAAAGGTGTTTCCATCTCAGGGCTACTGACTTGCTCCCTGCCTGGGTTTTAGGAAGCAGCTCCGGCATGATCCTGTCCCCACTTAGCTCGATGCCATATTGTTCATCTCCCTCGCATTTGATGGGAAGTGCTAGAGACCAAAACCCAGCGGAGCCAGACCCCAGGCCTAAGTTGCAGCATGTAGAAGACTTTATGAAGAACTCCCTTAGAAATAAAAGCAAGCCTGCAGTCCATTTGGCTAGGGGTCGTGTTCCACAGTCCCCAAACAGTGGCAAAGGTGAAAAGATCCCCAGAGAAAGGTGATGGCCAGAAAGTCATCGTGTAAAGAGGTGCGGAGAGTTGTTGGTAGGAACTGGAAATCTTGGAAGTCTTTGCACTGAGAGTGAGCTTCCTTGCTAATCATGGTAGTTAAGCTTCCCCACGTGACATGAACAGACAGCAAGACAAATATCTGATAGTTGTGGCCTTGGTTTGTTCTTTCCATCTCTGCGTGGGATTATGTCCCTCTATCCCATAAGCAGACCTTGTTAGTTCTAGGAAAATCCACCCACTTACTAGACTTGTGTAGTTACTTGCACTGGAGCAGTTTTGTACCAGAGTGTGGGCTACTGACACTTCCACAGGGCACTCACCCATGTGCCGGATGCACAGTGGTTGGGAGATACATCCAGCACTTACCTTGACCTTAGCATTGCAGAAAGATTGTTGCCCTAGCTCCAGCTGAGAGAACCAGCAGTACATATGTACACACACAGAGAGAGACAGACACACACGCTCATGCACGCTCACACTCACACACATTCCACACACACACACATATGTACACACACACACACACACACCCTCCCTCTTACACCTACCCTTCCAAACCATGTCTGAGAAGCCAGGACTTAAAGCTAAGATCCAGATCAGGACTGGCCGGATGGCTTCAGAATCAAAAGGCTGAAGTCAGGCTAGAAACAATACGCAGAGAGACAAGCTGGAGAGGGAGAGCAAACAAAGCCAGCAGTTCCTGCTTAGGGTCATAAAGCTCTTACTTCCTCTTCGGACCAACAGTAAACAGAGGTAGTCACCAATCAGTAAACATTCCGTGCCACACTAGTGCGGATTTGTGTTCAAAGACAGCAGATCGGTGTGGACTTGTCCTCCCTGCTTCCCCTCCACCCAACTTAATGGAGATCCTGAACGAACAAGCCACCTCTGGTAAGGCTAGCCAGGCTTCCTCAATCCCGGCCCTATTGATACTTCAGGACGGGTAGTCCTTTGTTTCAGGATTTGTCTTGGGCGGTGTGGAATGCTTCACCAGTGTCTACTGCTGTCCTTACTAGATGCCAGTCATACCAACGTAGCAGCCCAAACTATCTCTGGACATTGCCAAGTACAGGACACAAAGAACCCTTTCCTCCTGTTGAAAATTACCGAGTTAAGCAGAGGAATTAATCCCCTGGCCTAAATAAGACATAAATACTATATGATGAATGCCATAAATCCCAGCAGGGCATCAGATATGACTCAGGACATGGTGGTCAGAGAATCGCTCCACAGAAAAAGACACCTGTGATCTCCAGTGACCTGGAGGACTGGTTAAACCCAGATTGCTGGTATCCACCCCACCGGTTTCAGGCTGCCTGCTGTGGATTTGCAGGCCAATAAATTGCAATTCTGAACAGCCCTTGATCCACCAATAAGCAAGTGTATTGCATAAACCTGCTTTCTTCCATTTTGAATTTCTATATCCATACCTTCTTCTTGACTAGTTTTATTTGGGATTTTCTTCATAAGTTATAGCTGGCCATGCATTTTTTAAATCTATTTTTCCTTGGGAAGTGTCCCAAACGTTTCCCACTCTTTAGCCCCACTCAAACTTTATATTTGGCTGTTTGCCCCTGGAGCTCACTCCCCGGTCCTCAAGAGTCAGGTAGTTCTATCAAAGCAAGCTGCTTCTGGGTGCCTGTAAATCCTCAGACTTCACAAAGCAATCTGCTGAGCAATGGAATGCCAAAGGGGTGACTCATCCAGTAAAGAAGATCATAGTGCATAACTGATATTATTAAAAATTATTAAGGTGTAGTAATATAAATAGGAGTCAATACTTTTTAAAATTCTGAACAGGGCCTGGGAGATGGCTCAGAGGGTAAGGGCACTTGATACCAAGTGATGGCCCGAGTTCACTCTCCTGGGACCACAGGATGAAAGGACAATTGGTTCCCACGAGTTGTCCTCTGGCCTCTACATGTGTATGTTCCCCCACACATGTCCAAAATAAACAAATACCTTTTTAAAATTCTGTACAGAGTGCACCCCTTTGTTGCCTGGACCTAAGGGAAACTGCCACCACCATGATGCCAGTGATGGTTTGAAGGACAGAAAATGCTCCTCCCACCCCCAGGAAAGCACAAAACCCAGGAAGTGCCATCTCCAATATAGGTCTCTTAACATGTACTTGTCTGGTCCATATAATAATGCATGATTCCCTTTTCTTAATAAAATCAATTCCCTACTCCTAAGAATGACATCTAAGTCCTTTTGTGTTCCATTCTGACTTTCTCCGGAATTCGCCATATATCCCCAGGCTCTGCATTTTACATTTTATTCAGACTGCCATTAATTATTTCCCAAATACAACCTGGAAATGTGCACAGCAGTGATAACCGTAATGAACAGTATCAAGTACCAACTCGCTAGGTGTCTACTGCTTCGAACCATTCTTTGCTGTGTGGTCTGTGTTAATCTAACCAAGAAGCTCATGGATGGAGAACACTATCACTCCATCTGATACATGAAGAAGTCCAAACTTAAACAGTTCAAGAAACAAGAAAAGAGAGTCAGAAATTAACCTCAGCCAATCAACCATTACTTCATAGCATTTATATAGGCTATACCTATTCTTGCCAGGGAGATCTTCCTGGGGGTAGTTCTCTTATCCCTGGAGGACCAGCTCAACCATAGCAACGTCTTCGGATCCTCTTCTCCATCTTTGGGGGATAGATAAAACTCTGTGCGATTATGTGTCCATAATGCGTACAATATGCATCCGAGTGTTAGAGTCTTGTGATGACCACTGTTACAATGTGAGATCACACTGCCTTCACATCTATACTGCTAGTGTCTAGCACTGAATGCCTGATATCATGGAGGTAGTGTCTATATGAAAACTGAATGAAAGACTGAAAGAATGATACCCCAGTTTTACTGCCTGTACACAGCTCACACATGAGACTATTAATGGTCAGGCCTGAGCTGAAATCAACATTTAAACATATACTGGGTCCTATAGTCTAAAACGTTTTCACCCTATATATTTTTGTATGAAACGGGAAGAATAACCAGCTATGTGGACTGTGGTTTCTACTGAAGTGCAACTACAGTCTAGATGCATAATGCAACAGTGTTTGTTGGAGGGTCTCGGGGGATACCTAAGACTCCAAATCAATAGGGTGTTGGCCGATGAAAGTCCCGGAGGTCATTACAGAGCTGTGGCATCTGTCACCCAACAGAGCCAGTACTAGCCATGTTAGAACAACTACTGCTGTTGCAGCGCAGTTCTCTTCATAACCAACTGTCGAGTAGTTTGTGTGCATGCTTATGTGTCTACATGGGCAGAGGAAAGGGCCTCCAGCGTGAGTGGTCAGCAGGAACCAACAGAAGCTGAATGCTGATAGCTGAGCTGGGAGCAAGAACCAAGCAAGGGACTCCAGGTGGTCGTGAAACTGCTGAACCCTTGACAAAAAGATGCTGGAAATGAACATCCTGACACAAAGGAATGCAGCCTGTCTCCAAAGGCACCAAGTTAGCAAGCGCCAAGTGTTGGTAAGACGGTGATGAACGGAAGCATGGGCTGTGCTAACAGTGTCCCAACAACTGCCTAGAAGATGCCTTAGCTGAGCACAGCACTCACTCAGGCAACCTCTTGGATTTTGTAACTTTGGGGCTGTCGTCGGGAGATATTAAGGGAAGCACAGCCCAGTAGAATATGATTCTCACTTTATTATTAAAGGTTCCAAATGAACAATTTGATTATCTTACTTTCCCCCTGGAACATGCATCGTTTTGGTTTGATTGCCAGCCCTTAGGAATGCTCTGTTTTGGTGGCTGAGAAAAGCCTTATGGAACAAGTGCTTCCCAAGCACACCTATTTTTTTTGCAATAGGAAAGCAACAATTTATTACTAGGGGTATATGTTCTAGCAGATTTACGATTTCCTAGTTCAGTGTATGGAAACAATTTGATCCCATTTCATGTTTATGATATTCATTATATTCAAATTCAATATATTTGGTTTCCATGTAAAATTTTAGGAGTGTTTCCTGTATGGTTTTTTAATATATATATTTAAACCTGAATGTGGTTAGCCATGTGTTTGTCTTGGAAATATTATCATAATGATTTTTTAAAATCCAAAATATCATGTATTGTACCAAATGCATGATGGCAGGCCTCAAATGATACTGCAGCCGTACCCTAAGCATACACAAAAGAAGACTATGTGAATTTATAATTTTATGGAAAAATATACTTCAATTTTTTAAACTTTCATAATTTTGTGAAAACTGCACATTTCATGAGATATGTGCATTCGGGGAGTTGTAAAGAAGCTGAGTTTGACTACACAATACCAAGAACTGTAATTATAGCTTCAGCTATTGCAAAATGCGCAGGAATTACACCGACACTTTAATACCCTGTCACTTTAAGACACAACATGAAGTGTGAACAGAGCACAGGACACTACACAGGTGTGCCTGATTGTTGCAGTTTCTTTTCCTAAATAGCAATGATATATGTAAGAAAATACGTAGAGCCACAAAAGCAAATGAACTCACCAATGCTGAGAGGTGGACACTGATTAGACTTTGCTGTTTTCTGTATGAAGGGCTTTTGCACTGAGGGAGGATGGGGAGTGGTCTTTCTTACTCCATGGAATGAAAGACATAGCCTGTTCAGTTGTATCAACAATGCCTGTTTTTCCCAGTACTTTGGGCTTTACCGCCGCAAAAATAATTGTGATGTTGGTGAGGTTGGAAGGGGGATAGATCTAGCTTATAATTTAAAATATATAGCAGTGCTTCATTTACTCTTCAAAATGTTTAATATGCTTGGTATTCTTCCAAAGTACTCTACTCATTGTTGATGAACATTCTTAAAAGTAGCTGAGTTATCCCAGGAAGAGATGCTTTGGGATGTGGCCACTATACTGACAGATGGATAAGCAACCCTGGCATTTGTAAAGCAGCACCACATGGGGTTCCGGAAGACTCCTGACTTCTCACCTGGTGAGCAAACACTGAAACAAAGGAAAAACAAAACAAACACAGAAGGCACAGCATTAGATAACCAGACATGATACCATTAGGAGGAATGATGCCAAAGATCATCTACTTCCCATTTTCGAATAGTTTATCAATTTATTTAATAAGTAATCTCATTCAAATATTTAATTCTCCTAACTTATAAAATATTTTGTTGCCTGGCAAATTACATTATTCATAAAAATTGTTTTGCCTCACCCCACACTAACAGGTGTTCCTGCTCCTTAAAATGATATAGGGAGCTCTTGAGACATGCAATGTGACTCTCCTTCCTGGGTTCTCAAATACCTGCTCCCTGATTATAGAAACTCATGGGTATCAACTTGTTAGCCAGACTCTAGTTAAGGTAAAGGAATTCTGATCAATTTGCTTAGAATCGTCCCCAGCTGTGCAGGCTTCCGTCCTTGGTTAAACAGAAGCTAGCCAAGCTCCCCTTAATTGCTTGCCTCTTTCCCTTCAGCCACTGAAATTAGGTGTGATTGGGCCCTAACAAATCATGTGACGCATATGGCTCCCAGGTAATCTTACATCCTTTATTCTGTGCATAGTAAAGACCAAGTTTATTAAACTATTAATGACTCCTGCAAACAAAGTGTGTTCATAATAAGAACATTTCCTTTTAGCCAGAGATACCGAACAATTCTCCACACAGAGCATACGCTGTCCTTTAAACCTCAAATCCTATCTCATGGAAAGAGATCTATAGCTTACCTTTAATCACCATTTCCATGACTATGATGTGTAGCAGAGGAGAAGAATAGGTGGGAACCAGGGCGCTCTGTCACCTGCCCTGGCCTCTGTGTATGCTGTCTGTATTATGCATTAACTCTGTACTTGTATTTGGAGTGACAGAGTCCTATGGGTCACAATCAAGACCTAAATTGTTTTCTAAAGAGATGCTGTCTGCCTGTTCTGCTTTTTGGCTGAGTGGTGCTAAAAAAAAAATCTATTCAGGGACTAAAATAGTCTATTTGTGCCCTGTTAGCTTTGGTTAGATGCCTGTAGAGGGTACAGGCAGTGGAGAAATTAACACGTTACTGCAAGCAATTGACTATTAGTCAGTTTTCCATAAAGATTACATGACCCCTGTGAAAAGGACAGTCAGATCTAATTAAGTAGCTTGCTGAGATGAACTCCCTTTTCCTCGAGAAGGGCGGTGACAAGAATCTCTCCTTCTCGTACTGCCTCTTGAAGTATGGTGAAAGCTCTGGAGCAAGACCGGTCTGGGTTTGATTAAAGATTCTAACCCTTACTAACCTTGTGACTTGGTTAACTATTTACCTGGTTTCTGTCTTTTAAATCTTCAAAGTGGTGTCATCGAATCTGGTAGCATCCCTGTGTCACAAACTGTGGAAACGTCAAGTGCCATGCAGTTTCTGTCAAAAGCCAGTTACTAGCAGCAGTCTGTAAATTCCCTGCAAATACACATTGATATGATTGGAAGCACGCGCACATATCCTGTTTTCTTTCTCAGTTACGGGGTCTGTTTGAACGCAGCTCAAGCTCCTCAGCCTCCTTACAGAGCAGGAAGGATCTGGCCCCAGTGTGCTCTGTGCTTCCTTCCCCCTCCCCGGCTGCCATCTTCCCTGAACTCTGAGCCCTAACACCCCTCTTGCCATTGTTCCTGCTGGCATCTCTGTCTGGAACACCCTGGTCTTCCCATTTCAGCTCCTCCCCCACGGCTGGGCTGACTTACCCTTCTGCAGGCTTGCCTTTAAAACACATGATCCTTTCTTGCAGGTCTCCTACCTGCTCCTAAAGGCCTCCATTTCCCTCCTGTAGTTCTTCATACACCAGTGACTGAGTGCTTGCTCACCTCCTTCCGCACCAGAGTGAAGGTGCTGTGGTAATGGGAGACATTTCCTGTTGACTTGCTCCCAGACACTGACATATAACTGTATGAAAATAAAGATGTGAACTGAGTGGACTAATGAATTAGCTTATACATTGGTGAGAAACTAGGAGTAAAGAAAATAATATTGCCTTTTAACGTCTAAATCTTAGACTGAGTGTGGTATTGCATTCCTGACGTTCCAGAGCTTGGGAGGTAGAGATAGGAGGAACAGGAGTTTGAGACTAGCCTCAACTACATAGTGAGCTCAAGGGCAGACTAGGCATGAAATTTTGTCATTAAAATAAAAATCCCAGATCCAGGCTATGAGAAATTAACTGGGCAGGTTGTCAGATCCAAAGCATCTGCCATGGCCTGATCCTAGTTTGGGCAAGGAGCCGCTCTGCACCCTGATTCCAAGGTCCTCGGAGATCTGGGTTGACTGCTCAAAATCCCAGCACAGGCCAAAGTTCTAGACTCACAGCTCCTGTCTTACTTCATTTGTCACTTAAAATGATCATCTGAGCAGAGTCCACAAAGAACAACCCAGAGGTGTTTGTCTTCTTAGGCCTTCCGTGTCCCTTGGCAGAGGCATCAGTAAAACAACTATGTCCACTGTTAGTGCCGTGATCTTGAATTTCTTCTTCTTAGACCAGCAGTGACAGTTTTTACTTATTCTGAAATATAAATGTAAAATCACCCCCGTCGCTGGTATCCCCTTACTATCAGATCTGTTGAACCTGTGTGTCACTTCACAAACATGTCATCCCAGTGCTTCCCGAAGGAAAGGACTTATCCTGGCAGCTCTCCACAGAACAACTCCCTAACATTCTCTCCACACCAGAGGCAGAGAGAGCAAATGAAGATAGGCAGAGGGAAGCAGCAGAAACCAGCGTGAGGCCGTAGAGGGATGTTCTTCAACTAGGCCACAGCAAACCCAGCTGACTATGTTTTACATTTCATGATTTTTTTAATATTATCTTATGCATAGCAAGATATCACTTTTGGTGCCTGGAGAAAGGAATCAGTGATTAAGAGAGTTTGCTGCGCTTCCAGTGGGCCGGAGCTCAGGTCTCCACACCTACATTGGGAAGTTCACAACTTACTATCTGTAATTCCAGTTCTAGGGAATCTGAGCCCTCTGGCTTCCATGTGTACTTGCATACATCACACACACACACACACATACACACACACACTTGGAAAAGATACTACATTTATATTTATCATAAAACTTTGAATACTTTAGGAGTTCTACACAGTCCCCATGTATACCTTTTGACTTTGCAAACCTCCCATACTTACTAGGTGGGAAACACAGAATTCATAGATTGTTGAAGAGAGTTTACTGTGAACCAGATGAGCCCAGCACTAATAGAGATTAAAAAGTCAGATTTTATTCAATCATAAAAATGACCCTTCAAAATGCCCACACTTAACCCTCCCCAAATGAACGTTAGTGTAGGAGGTTTGTGAAACTCTAGACAATCTGACTCAGTTCTGTTTCACATTTATTAATCCACTAATATGTGAAAAAAATAATGTTCTTCCTTAAACTACCATCCCCGAACCAGGTATTACAGAAGTGATTACCAAAATAAACAGTGCAGTTTTAAATACACAGCCTATTTTCCAAGGCATTGGACTGCTATTGGTTCTGTTCACAAAAAACATTGTGCAATCTGTTGACCATTTTGGGATAAGAATGGCTTTACTGTGCTTCTACCAAGAGGGGTTGGGACTCTCCTCCTAGCCAAGTTCCATTTTGAGGAATTGCATTCCACAAACCCATAGGCTACAAGGAGCTCCGTGGAGATTCTGCATCCTCTCTCTTGTTCTGTCCCCCTTGCAGACTGCTGCTGACAGCTGTTGGACAGCTGAGGCAATTCACCTCCAAAGTTGCATAATTTGGAAAGTGCTTTGGGATCCATAGAGTTGAAAGGTTGTTAATTATGATGATTTACGACACTGGAAACAAATCTGGGCCTTGACAGTATGGAGAAAGTACTTAATGTGTAATCCTTTTCTCGTCCTTTGGAAAGTCCCCAAGTACAAGAAAAAAAATCATTCTTGTTGTGCCATATGAATTGGGTCCACAGTTGTGTCAAACAGAATATCACTGACTTTGAGCTAGAGCAGGAACTTAGAGAACATCTGGAATGGGGTGTGTGCTTTGTAGCAGCACCTTCAAGTGTCTCAGTCCATGATGTTTCCCTCTACCCAGTCTGCCACTTTGGACACCCCAGTTCTTCCTTCTTGCCCACTTCACATTCTTGGTCACCACAGTATTTATTTCTCCTGAGTGTGCCCTCCCCTCCCTGCTGATTTTGCCTCAGTTCAGCCTTCATCATCCCGTCCCTGGGGTCTACCTACTGCAACTAAGCCATGTCCAATGCTGACCTCTGACTGTTTCCAGGGTGTCTTCCTCAAACAATGACTTTTCAAAGGCAGAAAAGTGACTATTTCAATTACTCAGGTGCCTCAAAGTCCCCTTGCAAGGGCACCCTTGGTCTTCTTAAGATGCCATTCTTTTCCACATTGTTTTCAACACCTTCTGCTACTGCCACAGCCACTGCTTCACCTTTACCCCAATTATGACACCCTCTCCTCAGATTTGGAAGGCTTTTGAAAACAGAAACCCCTCATAAAGCCCCCTCCCTGACTGTCACTGCCACTGCAAATGCCTCTTCATTTCTCAGCACTCCTTATGTGCACTTTCCCTGCTCAGTTCTCCCAGGCAGAATGTGGAGGCCCAAAAGTGTGGGTCCATTCTATCTTGACCAAAGGTCAGAGAGTTGGAACTTACTTTTGTTCCTTCAAGGCTATTATTTGTTTCTACCGTAAACAAAGGTCCCACCTAAATTTAGACCAGAAAGTTCTACTCTCTCAAGGTGATTGTCAACAGGTGTGGCTAATAGCCAGCCCTGTATTTCAGGGATAGAGAAGTAGATATGTTTCTACCCCAACCAAAAGTCTAAGGATCCTACTAAGTTCCTAATCCCTTAGGGAGATAACAATAGATTCCACCCAGGGAGTGGTTTGCCTACAGAATGTTTTGTTCTAGGGTGTGAGCATGACTTGTCTTGTTCTAGCAACAGAATGCTTAACTAAGGATGTAGTCTGCAACCTTCAACTGGTCTGTTCATTTCCTTGTATCAGTTTTTATCTTCTTCCTTCCTTTTGGGGTTGGGTATTTTAAGCAAATGAAAATTAAATGTGGGCAGTCTTCAGTATTCACTGGCACTCCCTGCTGGTACTAGCTAAGTTTTCTGGTTTATTATTTTTATTTGTGTCTTCATATCCTTTACTAACTTTCCTAATCCCCATGCCCCTACCCTGGTAAGTAGTATTTTTGTCGAAGCTGGTCTCTGACAGCAAAATAATGTGATTGTGGCATTTATTTAGTGTATGACAGCTGCCTTAGTTAGGGTTATTATTGCTGTGATGAAACGCCAGGACCAAAAGCAACATGTGAAGGAAAGGCTTTATTTGGCTTCCATATCCTTGAGACACTGTTCACTAAGGGAAGCCAAGGCAGGAATTGAAACTGTACAAGAACCTGGAGGCAGGAGCCCATGGAGGGGCTTATTCCGCATGGCTTGTTCAGCCTGCTTCCTTATAGAACCCAGGACCACCTGCCCAGTTGTGACTGTGCCCACAATAGGCTGGACCCCCCCCACGCCCCATCAATCCCTAATTTAAAATAACAACTCCGGGCTGAGCTCGCTCTCTTTTCCATCTGCCTCTCTCCCCACTTCTCCGCTTTCCCTCTTCTCTGTCTCTTTCTCTCTCTCTCTCTCTCTCTCTCTCTCTCTCTCTCTCTCTC
>LOJH01000397.1:50879-64014 GCA_001685095.1 Ellobius talpinus | reverse complement strand
AAAGAATTGGTTCTCTCCTTCTACCATATGAGTTTTAGCTCATTCTACCTGCTGAGCCATCTTACCAGCCTGTGTTTAAAAAAAGAAAGAAAGAAAGAAAAGAAAAGAAAAGCAGAGCCCAGAACAGCTGCTTAGCAAAACAATTGAATCAGGATAGGGAGAAAGCATTCCACCTAAATAAAGGGGTTGATAAACCAGGACACACTGCTATTACTACTAGAATTTATTTATTTATTTATTTATTTATTTATTTATTTATTGACTTAGAAACTGTATGTGAGTCACTGACAGCTAGCTGATAAAGATTTGAAAATCGGCAAACTGAATATCTAGGGTTCATGAAGTTCTCTGAATCAAAGTGAAAATGAGCAAAACCAATGAATGGACATTTCGCAAAAGCACATGTCACCAACAAACATAGAAAAGATTCTCATTAGTAAGCCCATAAGTTCAAATTAAAGCTGAATTGATAAACTGTATGCCCACCACAATGGTTGAAATTAAAGAGACCACAGCCTTGATTGTTGATGAGAATGCTCAGCCACTGATGCATACATTTCTGTTAGAAGAGTAAATCAATTCATCACTCAGAAAAGGTATTTGACATTATCTACTAATTAAATATATACTCATAAGGCCACCCAAGATTTTGTTCTAGTATGTTTCCTACTATCTCTTGCACATAGCCACAAGGATGTATATATACAATTATTCATGAATGCTTGTGAAACCCAGAACCTGCCGAGGGAGTATGCATAAAATCAGCTCTGCATCTCCATGTCATGAACCCTACAGCTTTGAGAGAGATTCTAAGCTTTACAGTAACAGTAACAAATTGGAGGGAAAACAGCTTTTAAAATTGACCTTTTTATAGATTGGCAGAGGTCGTGGACAGGTGTCTTGAAGACACACAAGTGACAAATGGATAGAGAGTAGACTGGGCTCATTAGCAGTCAAGGAGTTTAATGGTGAGGTATGTTCTGGTAGCAAACTGGTAAGCATTCGGAAGTCTGGTAACAAGAAGCCAGAGGGAAGATGGGATTAATAGATGGACGATGTTCTGTCTACGATGTTGTTAAGGTGCACACGGTATAATCCACGGTGAAACCTGGCAAGTTGGGCTTAGGCAGTTACTAATCAATGGTCAATCAGACCTGGTCTTAATACACACCTTAATATGCTTACACATTTTCCCAGGAATGCTCATTGAGACTTTTTCAACCACCATTGACAGAACAGGCTATAGTCTTGTAAAGTAAGGCTTCATGTGACTTTGAAGATGAATTATTGGATCTAGAGCTATAGTGAACAGCATGGATACCAGTTACAATGTTAAGTGTAAACACACCAGGTCCATGCAGAGGCAACAGCTGTGGGTTTAGAGCAGTTGAGATCATGGCATGAACTGTGGCATGAACACACCTTTGAAAAGCAGCCCATGACAGGACACAAAGGCATTTCCTCTGCTGGAGCAGGTAAGGGTTGCCAGCCACTTCTTTCCCATTGCCCTCTTTATGTGATCTTTAGTACAAATTGTTAAGTAATGAGTCTGTCAAGACTCATGTCTTCAGTAACTTTTCAATGGGTTAGTTTGATTTCTATACTTATTTTTAACTGTGATAACACTCACATAACATAGTTTACTTATCATTTTAACTGTTCTTAAGTATGGAAGTTAGTTGTCTTAGATACACTAATGCTATTTAAGAACTGCCCCCTCCAGCCATCCTTCCTTTTATCTTGAAGGACAGGCTGTTGCTATTAAATCAGCTTCCCATTCTCTCCTTTCCTCGCCCCTGGCAGCCAACACTTGACATTCTGTCTTTTTTGTGTATGACCACCTGAAGGACTTCATGTAAGCAGCATCATGTAGCATATGTTCTTTGGTGATTGGCTTATCTCACTGCAGAATGAATACAGGTTTCCTCCCTTTTTAAAGGCTAATTAACACTTCATTGTATGTGTGCACCACATTTCTTTACTATACATCTGCCAAGCCAAGGACACTTGGGCTGCTTTGGTCTTCTGTCTGTTAGGGGCAGTGCTCCTAGGGATGTGGATACTAAATACACAGAGCTGAGACCCTGCTTTCAAATATATTAGATATATAACCAGAAGTGTAATTGCTGACTCAAGCAGTAATTCTTCATTTAAGGTTTTGATGAATCACCATATAATATATTCTTCATGAAGGCTGAATAGTTTTTGTTTGCTTTTCTCTTTAATGCAGATGTTTGCTTTTCTCTTTAATGCAGAACTGAAACTTCCCTTAAAAGCTCCATGACCATCATCTCTGCTACTACTACTATCATTGTTACCACCATCATTATCACTATCATTGCCACCTTCCGAACCACCACCATCACTGCCATTACCATCACAGAAGAAAACAGGTCTCAGAATTCCAAGTTACCATTTTCTTGACTTCAATCTTATTTAGTAAGGCAGATGCAAACTTTCCAACATTTTTAGAACAGCAGGGCTTATTTTAAAGGTTGGTTTCTTTGGACATACTCTATGACTAATCATCTACAAATAAGTTGTGCAGAAAAGAAATGGGCCATTTACTATAATAAAAACCTAGTTACAGTTCAACAGCAATTTTCCACTGCTTGCTACTCTAGATAATGGGATAGTCAGATGTGAAAATACTTGCAAAGAATCAAGGGCTATCAGGTGAAAAAGGAGAATGTTAGCCAATTCAGTTAACCCTAGATGCACATTGCTATGCATGAAAGTTCAGGCAAATACAACAAAACGTAAAATTTCAGCAAAGGAACAGAAGTTCAACAGAATATAAAACCTACTTTTATAGAAGAACTGAAAATTAGAAATCACAAGCTCCTTTTAATTCCCTTCATATCCTACTTTGCCTGTAATTAACTACTTCAAAGAATGTATTTGGACTCTGCCCCCGGGACCACAGAGCCTCAGCCTCGCTAGTTGTGGGAAGGAAGAGTTGGCTATTAACCCCTCTGTCCATCACTCCCACACATGACTCCTTCACTGTTTACCAGGCTCCAAAGAAGGCCCCATTCATTCTCCCAACCCTTCTAGTAGCCTCACAAAGAAGCCTAAAGATGATAAAACTAAGGTCCCAAGAGGCCAGCTTGTACAAAGGGCCCTGCTTACAAAATAAAATAAGCAAAAAACTTGTTATGCTCACTCTGGCATTTTGGAGAACACTTTCTCCAGTTATTGTTCCAGAAAAAGTTGAGAGAAAGCAAACTTTCTAGATCCCTATAAAGCAGAAATGCTCCGATTTTGCTTTGAGAGGCCAGTTTGGCTGGATACAAAAGTCTAGTATCAAAGTTCTCCCTTGGAACTTTGGGGATATTTTCCCCATGTTTCCTACTTCTCAATGTTACTATTGAGTAGATTCTAGGTGACATGAACCTTGGCACCTTATTTTACTTTTTCAGAAATCTCATAATTCTCTTTAACCTCTAAGCCCAGAAATCAAACAGCGATGTGGTAAGAGATCCATCTTTGCACTCTCCTGCACCTTCCTCAAGGAAGACTCATATATTGTTTCAACTCTGGACACCTCATTGTTCCTTGTTAATGACCCTCTCTGTTACCTTTATTCTTTTTCCTGTTTTGGAGACTTGGCTAGGGTACTGGATAGTTTTACAGCAACTCCACAGTCTAAAGCCATTTGAGATGATGCCTCCATAAAGATAGGTCTCTAAGGCAAGCTTGTAGGGCATGTTTTCAATTAGTGATTAATGGGGGAGGGGTCAGCCCATTGTGGGTAGGGAAATCCCTGGGCTGGTAGTCCTGGGTTCTATAAGAAAGCAGGCTGAGGAAGTCATGATGACCAAGCCAGTAAGCAGCACCCCTCCATGGCTTCTGCATCAGATTCTGCCTTCAGGTTCCTACCCGGTTTAAGTTCCTATCCTGATGGAACTTTGTTCAATGACTGACTACAGAGTGGAAGTGTAACCCATATAAACTCATTCCCTCCTCATTTACTTTTGGTCATGGTGTTTAATCACAGCAATAGCAACCGTAACTAAGACAGATGGGCGGCCCTCTCCAGACCCTGCACCTGCCTGCCATGTTTCCGTATTCACAGTGCTCACCCCTGGCTGGTCTAAAGAATTTAGCTCTATGTGATTAACTCCTGGGCTAGAACTTCAGCCACTGTGTTTCCCTTACTCCTTTCAGAGACATCTCCAAATGTTTTGAGCTAAGGCTACCCTTATTTTAATTGTTCTTTCCCTCGTTTCTCTGAGATTCCACTGTATTTATGACCTACTATCCTTTTTCCAATGTTTTGTGTGTTGACATTTTAGCATCTTAAGTCATTCCATGCTATTCAGGGTTCTCCATGAGCAGTAGAAAGTAACTGCTCAAGTAATCATGTAGGCCCAGAACTCCATCATGTGATCCTGGATTTTTTTTTCTGTGCTTTCGCTGTTGTAACTTCTAGACTTGAGGAGCAGAACTTGATAATTTCCAATTGAACCAGCTGTTTATGTATGTTTTTAGTAAAAACACATTGAAACCTGAAACATTTCACGTGAATTGCATAGTGCCAGTTCGTTTAGGCTGTCGCCAGTCATCACCACCACCATCAGCATCATTGGCACCATCGGCATCATTGGCACCATTAGCACCATCACCACCATCATAATTGTCATCACTATGATCGTAGAAGAAAATGTTTTGCCTCATTTCACGTTGGTGGCCATATTTCAAGGATGGTCAGAAAGAAAGCTCAGCTTGGTCCTTTTCCCTGCTCTTCCAGCCACAAATCTCCACCGCACACAGGTGACCACATAGGAACCACCCACACTGGCGACAATTGCAGAATGGGGTTTTTACTTTCAACACTTTTTTTCTGCAGTGTTTCAGATGATTCTTGTACAAAGCTGTGGTTTCCAGTCATGCCATTCTGCTTTGTCTCTGATTGCCTGGAAGTGTGTGTGAATTTCATGGTTTGGCGTGTTTTAGCATGATCTAATCTTCATTTACCTTTAGTTATACCCAGTTTTCTAAGTGTTAGGAAGAAAAACTGCTTACATACAAACTATAGCAGAAAGACCAAAACATAAGGACTCCTGATAGTGATTTGAGGGTGGAGAAGCACTCCTAAGATAGGAAGAGTGAAAAGATGATGATGCTCCCCAGATGTGCTTGGGCTTCGACTCCTGTTGCTTTTGCACGCCTCTGGTAAAAGATCTCGTAAGATGCATTTAGCAAATAGTGGATGTGTTCATGGATTTTCTTATGTGTATCACCAACTCTGAAGCAGTTTAGTGAACATGAGGTTTATTTTGGCTCACAGCAGCTCATCGAGATAAGGAAGGCATAATGATGGGTTGCTCTCTGACAGTAGAAGTATCCCTGCTCAGGTCTCAGATGAACAGGAAGAGGAGGGGATAGGAAGTGGTGCAGGTCCATAACTTTCAGCTACCTGAATCTCCCTTCTTCCAGTGAGACTCTGCTTCCTAAAGGTTCCACAATATCCCCCAAACAGCACCACCAGCTGGGGACCAAATGTTCAAACACATGAACTTTCAGGGACGTTAGACATTGAAAGCCTGTCAGTGGATAAATGACAAAACCAAGAATTGGATAGTTAAGGGAAGGGCTTCTAATGCAATGGGAAATGTAACAGCACTCTGTGTTTAGAGGATGTTGAAGTTGCAAGGTACTCTCCTTGTTGACTCGGGCCCTGGAGGAGGACAGTACTTGACCGTAAACCACACAGTGTTGTGCAGGCTCTAGATGCTGAGCTTGGCATTGCTCAGATGTCAATGAGGTGCTAAGACATTTCCCCTGCCCCAGGGTCATGACTGAAGATGCCTGCAGAGAATACTTGCTTTCCATTTCACAATACTCTCTGCTGTGCCCACAGACCACTGAGGAGCTGTGTGTAAATTTCACATGGCCCTGAGTTTAGATTGGAAGAGCATCTCAGACTCCGATGCTTGCCTGGAGTCTGTCTGAATACCATTCTCATATGGCTGGCCTTTCCCGTGAAACCTTGCTGGATTCTAGACCAAACAGAAGTCCTACCAGGGCAGCCATCAGTACATATGCCTTTCAAATATCTAAACTTAAGCATCTCCTCTTCAGAACTTCAGAAATGACTTGGATGCTTTTCTATCTTCCAGAGCTTAGATTTAGCTCCCCACATTCCCTGCATGCCATGTGGCTCTAGCATGAGTGAGAGAAAGATCTGGAAACTTGGATCTTGGTAAGAAGGTACCTGGAGAGCCAGAGACTCATGATGCAAGGGGGGGTTATACTATGCAGGAGTAGCCATTTCCAACAGCTGCTGTGAAGGCTTTCCTATCTAGAGCTTAGATTTAGCTCCCCACATTCCCTGCAGGCCATGTGGCTCTAGCATGAGTGAGAGAAAGATCTGGAAACTTGGATCTTGGTANTGGATCTTGGTAAGAAGGTACCTGGAGAGCCAGAGACTCATGATGCAAGGGGGGGTTATACTATGCAGGAGTAGCCATTTCCAACAGCTGCTGTGAAGGCTTTCCTATCTAGAGCTTAGATTTAGCTCCCCACATTCCCTGCAGGCCATGTGGCTCTAGCATGAGTGAGAGAAAGATCTGGAAACTTGGATCTTGGTAAGAAGGTACCTGGAGAGCCAGAGACTCATGATGCAAGGGGGGTTTGTGCTATGCAGGAGTAGCCATTTCAGACAGCTGCTGTAAGAGCAGAACGAGAGGCTGGCCACACATGCCAGCATCAGGTTGCTCTCAACTCTGAGGTCAGACCTTTGGCAGGACTGCACTTCCCTCCACAGATCCCATGCAGAATTGACTTCTTGGCCTTCTCTAGCTTCTAGAGGCTCCTGGCATTTGTTGGCGAGCAATCTTTTCAGGGCTCAGGGAAAGCGTCCTCGTTTGTCTCCTCTTCCATATCCACCTCAAACCTCCTGCCCTGAGATCCTTCTAGGTGTACCCCAGCAATCCTAAATACTGAGCTCAGTCCCAGAAGCAAAGCCCTTGACTCCACGTAAGGTGACCAGGCAGCAGGTTCCGGGGATCAGAACCATAACAGGCCAGACTCTAAATAGAAAGCTCATAGCTGGATGGCTTCCTCTCCCCACTCCAGGAGCACATTCTGCCCTGCTCCCAGGAAGCATCCATCACAGGTGAAGTATAGCTGGTAAGGGCTCCTGCAGATACTAAGAGGTTCCAGAGATGGCCACTCACTTGTCACCATGTCAAATGGAAGCTGCTCTGTTGTTCCTGAAGGTTTTGGAAATAGTTCTGCCACCTGGTATGAATGCTGCAGTGAGAGGGAGAGAGAGCAGAGGAGAAATCCTATGAGCAGAGGATTCTGGAAGTGGAACCACTAAGATCCCACCAGCTTCATCTCCAATAGACTACCCTAGAGGAGTCGTGTGTGTGTGTGTGTGTGAGTGTGTGTGCATGAGAGAGAGAAAAGTTGGTTGCTGAGATTGGAATGGAAGTTCACTTTCTACTCTGCTACACCGTAATTCTAATATGTCCTTAAAAAGGCATTCAGAAAGGTAGACATTGCCAGCTCTCCATGAGGCCCAGGGTCAACCCTCTTCTCGGATTCATGGGCCTTGCTCACAGCCACACCAGAAGAGCAGGGAACACTTACCAATTTACTAATGATGGTGGGAGAGTCAGATACCAACAGACACTATGGGAGGGTCTGTGGAGAGGTCATGGCCCCCCAGTCCTCCTTCACATGGTTTGATCTTCACCTCTGGCTTTGAAGTTATACCCTGCATGTTCCGCTTTGCCAGCAGAAGCCTGGAGTGTGAGGCATGGAGGCCTACTGAGCTCCCCAAGTCTCTCTCTCCCTCCCCCTCGATTGTTTCAAAATGAAAAATTATAAAGACAATCTCAGGCTAGGTGGCCTGTGGTGCAGATGGCTTCAGCAGGTAGGGAGCTGCAATGTGTCTTTGAATTCAGAATGGGCCATCCCTGTAACTCCAGCCCCACTGTGACTTCTATGGCTCTGCTCATATCCGAACGCAACTCTGAGAGTTGGATTACGAAATGATTTGTGGTAAATGGGAGGGAAGGAAAGGGCTATTTGACTTCAGGAAACAGTGCTGCGAGTTGGGAATGATGTATGACGTGAAAACAGTGGCCAAGGCAGAGTCGATAGAAAGAGGTACAACAGGCTGGCTTTGCTGTGCCGAGCAACCTCCCTAGAAGCAGAAACACAGACACGGGCTCCGTCAGCAGCACCCCCACCCCAAACCCACACCAAACCACAGCAAGCTCCTCAGTTGCAGATAAAATATAAGCAGCTAACAGGCATGCTGTTAATTAGCGGAGCGTATGCTGGGGGTTGGATCTGCATGCACACCAGCATCCTCTATCTCCTCCCTCCCGACGCCTCCCATCCAAAGAAGCACAGCCATATTCTCCAGGAAGGCTAGAATTTAATGGGTTATCACATTTTGAAAAGGGGGGGGGCTTTCAGGCTTAATAGAGCTTTGCTATTTTCTCTTCCTTTTTCTACACATGAAAGAGAGAGAAAGAGAAGGGGGAGATTATTGAGAGAGAGAGATATCTTCAGGACCAGAGAAAGAGAAGGGGGAGATTATTGAGAGAGAGAGATCTTCAGGACCAGAGATTGATTTTAAAGATTAAAAACAAACAAACAAACAAAAAACCCACACATTAAATACAAACTGTTGAGATTTTCATTGTTGTGGTTTTGTTGCTCTGTTTTCAGAGACTCCCCCGCACCTTGCAGTCTGACCCCAGACACTCAAGGGCTTCGGAACGCTCTTGGTCTTTGCTTTGCTCATGCCCATGGGCACATACACTGAGCACTGTTTTCTGGGCCCTTAGCATTCACTGGACATGGCACCTCTACACCGCAGTTCCCACAGTCCAAGACTTTCTATTTTCTCCCCTAGAATAAGAACAAACCCTGGGCCACAGCCCAGCCAAACTCCAAGATGAAGCTTTGCTGCCCACTAGATCACAATGATTTAAAACAGCAAAAACGGTGCTAAATTAGGAGCAGATGCAATCCCGATTCCAGCAGTCCAACAATGAGGCCAAATTAGCCATGTAGAGATTTCAGAAAGAGAGGAGCCTTAGATGTTTTATAGTGGAGGGAAAAAAAATCCAAAAAACATCGAATGAGTCCCTCGTGTTGAAAATTTCCTGATGTCAGAAGCACAGAGGATGACACAGACGTCATAAATCCAGCTGTAGATTGCTAAAATCACTTTAGTCTGCCATCCCGGCAGGATTCAATAAAGTTGTACGGAAGATGTGTGTGTACTCTGGTCTGGGCCCACAGCCTACAGGTATTCCAGCTGTCTGTCCCTCCGCTGCTACCTCTGATTCTTAAGTAATTGGTTGCTTCTAAAAGCTTGCTTTAGGTCATCTCTGCCATATCACAGGGACCAGCTCTCCGAACACCGTACATATATCAGCCCCTCTGCCCACCCATGCGCTCGCTGTTTTCAGCCAGCATCTGCCCTGTGCTGGTCGATGTAGTCACAGGAGCATTTTAATTTTAATGAAAACATAAATGGGGCTCTGAGGTCCTGTTCCCTCTCCTGCACATGTCAAACGGTGCTTGGTCTGTGTCTCTGGCCACATGTGACTCCACAATTATTTCCTAAACGACAAGCAGGGCATGCCGTGCTAAGAAACGTCATGGCCTGTTTCTTGAAACTGACGGTCAAAGAGGAAGCCAGGAAAACACACCCTGGCCGTGCATGGCTGTGCCTGAGAGGGTGAAAGTTTTTGTTGGTTCACTGAAGGAAGAGAGAGGAAGGCTCATGTGCCCTTTACCAGCTAGCTCATTCACTGGGAACCTGGGATGGAAAGTTGAGCTGAATTCCAAACCGTGCTCTGCCAGGCAAGTTGTAAGACATAAAGCAGAGGTGATGGGTTGGGATTATTCTTACAAACCCTTGGGTTTCCTTCTGCAAGGGAGGGCCAGCCCTTCCCTGTTCCCTGCACCAACACCCACCCCCACCATCATCAAGCTCCACCAGGTGCTTTTATTAGAAACTTGCTCCACTCCTTGGGAAGGTGTATGCAAACACAGGCTGGCAGATCCCTTTGCCTGTCAGCGTCCTCAGGACGCAGGGACATAGTCTGCTTCCCCGCATCTCTGCTCAGCGCGCTTAGCTTCTACTGTTTGTCGATTTCGCAAGCAGCGCTTTCTTCCTTGTCCCATTTAACTGCCGGAGTTGTCTTTTTGATTGTGGTCGGTGCTGCTTTAATTGGCGTTGAGAATTTGGAGGAAGACAGATCAAAGCTCTGCTCCATCCACCTCCTTCCCTATTCATTTCTCTGACCTGCTGGACATCAGCAACACAGGCTACTAAACGAGGGAAAAACTGAGGGGCAAGGAGATAGAATATGTTCAATTGATTCTCAGAAAAAAACACCTTTCCAGCAGGTTCTCCATAACCACCAAACAAACTGAGAAAGAAGGTATTTTTGATGTAAATGCCTAGCAGCTGTGACCCCGGTCTCATCATGAGGAAATAACACCATTTCCTAAAGACGCCTCGCACTGGGACCTCGGCAGCATCGCAGTTTTCTTTCTTGTTTACTAAAAAGCCAAGATTTTGGCTTCTGTGTCACACCTAAGCATATTGTCTGGCCTGCCGGCGAGATGCGTCCTATTCCCGCTTCTGCGGGGCGAGCACAGCTGTGCTCTCGGAGGACGTACCTGGGCGTGCGCTGTGAAGAAAGCCATTTCACGGTGCCAGCGATTCACACGCCAGGGCCACTTGGACTGGCAGAGACTGAGAGCTTTGTGCAATGGTGGCAGGGTGGGTGAAAATGAATCAGATATGAAAATATCTGAAGCAATAAATTAACGCACAGCAGGGGGGGTGATAGCTTAATCCTGTCTAGTCCAGCTCTACCTGACACCCATGATTGTTACAGGAGGTGGGACCCGGGAACAGTACCGGAGCGAAAATGAACGTTCCCCAAAGATTCCCAGCTCTTCGCTAGGTAGGTAATGTGATTCTGAGAAGGACCCCATACAGCTTTGATGGTATTTGTGTGTTGAATTCCCGGTAACCTGTCAGGGCCGCCTTTCTCATCTCGCCTTTATTTAATGCAAAAAGGAATGCCTTTGACATTTAGAGAGGAAAAAAAATGAAAATTCGGGTACCTGATGAAGCTTATCAGCGTGTTGTATAATACAAAACAAATAATTCTAAGGACATCTCCTTTTCCCTCTGAAAGTGGATCGTGTGGGCTTTGACAACAGCAATGACTGAAACAAAAGATAAAACCCCGTGAAGATTTTGTCCAAGATTTTCCACCAGGTACCTGAGACTAACAAATGTCTCCTCATGCTGGGAAGTTCTGATTTGCCTTCATTATTTCAAGCATAACTGGCTGAAGCCTGAATTATTGTCCTTAGGACAACACTCATGGGAGGTTTTTAGAGCTCGTGTCTCCCCCAAATGATCTAGAAGCATGTTCGTATTTGAAGGTCTCCGAGCAATTCATCCCTTCTGGACTGTTTTGTCCAGAACATTTCACATTCAGCAGCTTTGGAAACGGACTCCCCCCTTTCCCCCCAAGCATCCACCCCTGTCCATTGAAACCAACTGCTTGCATCTGGAGTCACACAGCATGCAAGCCCAGACCCTCCACACTCTGAAAGGAAAGGCAAATTTGAAGAATTCTATTTCTTTCCCACAAGGATGGAAATAATACATTTTTATAGACACTCCATTTTTATTGTTTGTGAAGAATTTCCAGGCTCAAGGATAAATCTCTCACTTTGATTTTTTCCTTTTTAAATACACACTTTAGCCCTTTAAATAAATATTACATGGTTTTAACTAAAATGAGCGCATATCATCTTCAGCGAAAGGGCATGCTGCTCCATCAGACTTCAATTTTCTGTTTCTAAATACTACATAAACATATTTACATTAAGTGTGGGACTTCTGGGAATGTTGGCGGATTGAGGACAATTACAGCATGCTAATAATTTATGTCTTATCTCATTTTAAGAGCCCCAGTATATGAATTTCTTTGGCCCTATTTTTCTGCTTTTTAAAAATTCACTCTTAGCCAATAATATGACAAAATGCCCACTGCTTTTGCCCCCGAATTTTTGTGCTTATTGTAGCAATTATAAATTATAACTTATCCAGTCGGAAGTCAGATAATTAAACATACCGAGATTGAAGTTTTGTGGGGTTTTTTTTGCATTTATGCTTTGGAGATTAAAACTTTAGCACAGCTAAAGCCATGCAAATTGGATTCAATTGTCTGTAAATTTGGTGAATAATAAGACCATGGGCTCTCAGGTCACCCCTACAAGAGAGAACATATCTTGTCGTAGATGGGAGCCGATGCCTAGACTAACTTCGGCTCGGGGAGGCTAGCAAGGAGAACCCAGTGGAGAGCAAAGGAAGCAAAGCACAAGTGTGGAAAGCAGACCACTCATCTCTGGAGCCAGAGCAGTTAGGGAGAGGAGAAAGAGCCTGCTAGCAGGAATACAAAGCTTGGCACAACACAAGCTTCAGCCAGGGCTAGCGCTGAGAAGTGCGGCCTCCTGTGGGCAGAGATCTGCAGAGGGGGCTGCTGCAGTTGCTACGCTCATAACTGCAATGCCCCTCTCCAAAGCCAATGGAGACACTGTTTGCTGATGGCTGATGTTCTTAAAATGTGTGAATTAATAAAGGGATTCACAGAGTTGCTGCCGACGGAGTCCTACGCTGTCTTTTGCATCTCAGGTGCCTTCTCCTGGCCACTGGGAGGCAGGGACAGCTCTCTCCAGTGGGCAACTTACTGTCAGGGGCCTTGGCCTGTGCTGGGGGGATGCTCAGCCCAGGAGAGTTATTAACGTGATGTGTGTGTGTGTGTGTGTGTGTGTGTGTGAGTCTGGCTGTCTGGCTGTTTGTCTGTCTACGCTTGATGTTTTCTTCTCATCTCTAGTCTCTGTCCTTGTTTCCCGGAGGCAATTTTAGTCCCAGACCAGGTGTTAGTTATCTATTTCCACATCCCTCTACCTCTCCCTCTTTTTCCTCTGTAAAATACGTTATGTGTTGCCTCCTCTGAAGATGCTTGACATAAAAGTGAGGTAACATTTCCTTCTTACTTGGTAGAAATGTATACACACACACACGCACGCACACACACACACACACACACACACACACACACAC
>LOJH01000397.1:37744-50788 GCA_001685095.1 Ellobius talpinus | reverse complement strand
ATACACACACACACGCACGCACACACACACACACACACACACACACACACACACTGGACCATAGCCTAGGCAAACTTACTCCTCTTTAAGTCCATGTGAGACCTGCAGTGACTGAACCAAGTGGTCTTGTTCAAGGCCAGGCCCTTCTGTGTCTCCGAGGTCCCCTCTTCATTTAGTCTTATCCAACAGTCTCGGGGGTTCCGCAGTCATGGGCTCTCCCTCGAGCTACCTCCCCATCCTCTTGTGCCCTCTACAGTATGTTTCACTAACATCCCACGCCAGAACAATGCTGACCACAGGGACTCTGAATTAGATGTGTAATCTCCTAACCCTGTTTGCCCTGTTGGAATGCACTCCATAACCACCTGAGAAATGGGAAGCTGTGGCTCCCCGGTTATATATAGCACCACACTGGTGTCAAGGTCTCTGCCACTGTTCTTTGATGGCTGATGTGGCTACCATCCTCAGTTAGAAGCCACTCAACTCACGAGCTAAGAATCAGCTGAATATCTTGAACTTGCTGATTTTCTATGCAATGCAGGGAATTTTCAGGGATGTTAGAGAGAGACCATTTGAGTGGGAAATGAAGTGTATCACCCCAATAGGCCAAGGAAAGTTCTCCCTTGATGTATATCTAAAGCCTAGTGTCCCCCTTAACTTCGGCTCACAGTCTCTGCTCATGATGCCAAGACCCAAACAGAACAATCTCAAGGCTGGTTTCATTGGGGGTGTAAGGGTGTGTCCTCAAAAGACAGAATCAGAATAGTGTGCAGTGCCCCACCTCCTGCAGGAGATGCTAAAGGTCTGAGGAAGGATGAAGGAAGAATCGGTCCTTTTGTTTTTCATGATCCATTCAGTTGAATCTCTATTTCTCTTTCTCCTTGAAAATCTCCTTGATAAGATGTGGCCTCCTCAGTAGCCCTGAGCCTTGTGGATCAGCCTGCCCGGAGAATGCCTCACTCTGAAGATAACAGCTCCACCACTAATGAGGGTGCATGTTTCATTTTGTGAAACTCACTTGGAGGACAATAACTCTCCACACCAAACCCACAGGGCCTGGCACGCTGGGACGTCCGTCCACAATAACACACAAAGCTAAACACATTTCCTGCTTCAGTTCTCTTCCAGAATATTCTGAGGGAGGTGGATTTGACAAGATGGATGCCTGGATTTGTGTTTCTGAAATCAAATTCCATTCTTTCCAAGGATTTGTCTCAGGAAAACACCAAAGGGAGGCATAAAGGGGTGAAAAAAAAAACCACCGGGCTGCAAAGTAGAGCGTCAGACCCGAGTTCCAGTCAATAGCTGTAAATCGCAGCCCCGGTCTCTGCAAAACTTTTACTTCCCTTAAAATCATAACTAGTGTCTGTATACTCCGAGGCTCCTCCCCAGCAATGCAGATGTGCTCCGATGCCCGATGGAGGCCGTGAAGTTGGAGGAGACCGCCCAGAGTGGGTGTTTCTCAGCAGGCAGCGAGCATGTTATAGAACCCTTCTCCAGCTTTCACTCTCCAAATTTCCTCTTCACTTTGTTTACTATATATTCCAATAGTGTAATATTAAACAAAAACAGTGTGTCCTATGCCAGGATGATTGATTACCACACCGGCACAAGGTCACCTCCTAGGGACAGGCTGGGTGCAGGGGGGGCTGACTGACTCCTACAGTTAACACTATATCCGCATTGTATGAATGTCACCAGCAATCCAGTGATTTATTGCTTGGAAGGCTCTGTTCAATTTTTTCTGCCTGACCAAATTGCACATTTTCTAGAAAAAGAAGCAAAAATATTTCAGCACATGGATTGCTCCCACCCCTCATCTTCCACCCTCAGCTCCACACACATTTGCTGGCATCCTGAAGATCCCAAGCTTCTCCTTCCTTCTCCCCTTTCCCCTCTCTCTACTAGATATGTGACCAAAAAGAAAAAAAAAGAAAAAAGAAAAACCTGATTATTACATTAATGAAAAGGTGCAGCAGGACATTAAGGGCTTTTTAATCAGATTTTGGTAACATCTGTGGGCCAAGAGTACAGGCAGCTGTATGCTCTCTTTCTTAATTTTAGCTAGATTTACGTTGGATGGAAAATTGTAGCCTGGGGGGAAGTGATGGGGGCTGCAGCAGGGGAGACCCTTACAGGGTCCAGCACAACCCAAATGGCTCAGAATACAGTGAAATCAGCCTCTCTTGCCCTGCAAGGTGCTCCCACACCCTTCCCCGGATGCTGATCGGCAGTGAAATTGAGGAGCATTCTCTCTCATGTCAGAGAGGCTTTTTATTTCAACTAAGGTACTTCAACTTAAAGGACTCTTTAACGTAATTAAATTATTTGGACAATGCCTTAAGCATACTTTGAACTTCTCTATATAGACACCGTTATCTGTGACATGCTACTAGGGTGAAAAATTGTCATGAGAACATTCATGAACTGTTCAGCCAATGTAGATACAATGCGCTATGTCTGTGATTCTCACATGGTCTGACGTTATTTATATGATAATTTTAACACATGGAACAATTCTACATTTTTAATTCAATTTTTGTTCTTTGATGGTTTTATGAATGTAAATAATGAATGTTAGTTTCTCACCCCCATCACCCAAGCTCACCTCCACCCTTTAACCCTTAAAAAGGTAATTTGTAAGAAGTGACAGAGACACACAGAAGAGAACATTTATATTACATAGGGGCCTGTGGGTGCTCTTACTCAGTGTCCTCACTGTTTTTAAGAGGGTTTTTGTTTTTCCTCCTAACTCCCCACCCCTGCCATAGCTACAATGAGCCTCCTGGACACAGGGTAGGGAAATCCAAGGAGACAGAGGAATGCACAGCCCAGCATAGCTGGGGACAGATTTTACCAGACCATGCCCTTTGCTCTTTGTCCTATTTGTGGATGTCACTCAAGCACTGGACACTTAACACAGTAATTCTTCACCTTCAGAAGTTGCTCAGCTTTATGCTGAACTTGAAAGAGAAAGGGCCACAAGGTTTCAACCCTACACAACAAACTGTAGACATCTGAGGTAAACTGAGAGCAGGAAGGGTGGTCTCCCCAGAGAAGAGCACACCATTGCTTGTCCACTGCCAAATGGTCAGTCCTGAAACATACACACAGGTAGCATGATACAGAACAAACAAGTTATGTTTAGGAATGTGTGTGTGTGTGTACATACACATATGTACATGCAATAACAATTAGTTTTTAAAAAGAGGCCATGAATTTGATGAAGAATAGGGAGGGGTATACGAGAGGGTTTGGAGGGAGGAAAGGGAAGGGAGGAACACTGTAATTAAATTATAATCTCAAAAAGAAAAAAAGCACAACAAATAAATATAATTTTTTTAAGTTGCTTGGTTGTATATCATGCCATGGAATTTTTTTTTAAATTTAGGATTCTCAGCTTTTTATTGGAAGTGGAAATATCCCAGATGAGAACAATAGAGCAGACAAAACATAAACATTAAAAAAAATCTTTTGTTTTTTTTCACACATTCAGCAGACTATTGAAATGGCTCTGTGGAGCCAGTTCTCATGGTTGTCAGTTCTTAGATCTGTTTAATTTTATGTGGAGGGGAAAGTGTCGGGGGAGAGGAAGCGGGAGTGAGGAAGACAGAAGGGCTCTTCAGAGCCCTCCATCCTGACCCTGGTTTTATAGAATCTGTAGTCATCTTCCACCTTTTACTGCCTGAGAACTTTTTAAAATCCAAGCGACTGGTGTAAAACAATTTCATAAAATATTCCTGGTGAACCAATACTTAGTTTTATTTTATTCTCATTTCGGTGCTAAGATTAAGACTTGGTCATCATCTACAGATACGTCTCTCTCTGGGACCCAGCAGGTATTCCATATACGGGCACCAACCCCAGGGAAGGAAAGCCCCACCTTGGGGGAAGGAACTGACCTTGTACTGTGTGTCTGTACTGACAACAGGCTTGAGGTCTTTTGGAAAATGCTCAGAAAACTTTTGGTAGGACTCCGTTAAAAAAAAAATATTTTTGACCATACGTGTACATACGTGTGCACACACACACCTGTGGGTGTAGATACCTACAAGGCCAGAAGAGGGCATCAGATCCTTGGGAACTACATCCACAGGCATGTGAGCCTCCTGGTGCGGGTGCTAGGACTCAAATTCCACTCCTCTGCAAGAGTAGCAAGTGCTCCCAACCACCGAGCACGCCTCTCACTCCTAGTTCTGCAATTTGTTAAAAATCTTAAACATTTTTTTGTTCACACAAGATACCATCTGGAACAGAGCCAATCATGTTGGTAAAATCTAGACACAACTGGCACACAGGCAGCATCTTCTGGTATTCTTCCCACAGTGGGTGTGTGCTAGTGACTGCACACTGCTCTTAATGGACTTCACAGCGGTCTCCCTCTAGAAGGGATTGAAGCCACCCTGATGGTGATGAGAGTGGAAGGCAGAAGGATGGCTTCCAAGTGGAGAGAGGACCTTTGGCCATGAAGGCCAAAAGAGACCCAAAGCAGGAACTGAGCAGAAATGAAACGGGCAACAGTGGCCTCGCCCATCTCAGGTGAAAAATCTCCTGGCAGCAGCAGCCCAGAGTCGTCACAGCACAGCCATCTGGACACAGCATGTCACTCCTGGAACCATAGTAGGCTTTTAGCATAAGGGGAGGAGTTAGCAGCCATCCTTGTGGGTGAGTGTGAGCACCTTGCAGTCTTTTGTGCTTAAGGTAAGACATCTCTACTCTATGAGCATCGGCACTTGGCCCCGAATGGGGTCGGATTCAAATCATACAAAGAAGTTTCTCTTTATTCTCTCTCACTCTTAAGACAAACCCCACAACTTTCACAGCTGAGCTACTCCCACAAGTCTCACAGGCTTCGGACTGGCATTTGTGGGAGTCTTCTGGGGGACCTTGTGTGTCTTACCTAACCCTGTGTCTTCTGTCTTCTCAGTTAACAGGGTCTAAGCCACAGCATGTCTTTGGAAAGAACTCTGGGACCCACCCCATGTGTCTCTGAGACGGAAGGGCCATTTGAAAAGATGTCTCTACTACCCTGGAGGATTTGCCGAATCCCACCTCTTTCCTCTTCCTTCTTTCCTTCAGCTATTGTTTAAATACCAATTTCCTTTTATCTTTTGCCAATACCAAGAGTCTCAGGCCTTGCTGGGTAAGGTCTCATCTAGTTTCCCTTCCACGCCAGTGTCTGCATTCTGTAGGCTGTACCAGCAGATGTACTTGTGCAGAGCGGATGGAGCAGCCTTCTCTGAGCTGTGTCTGTAGATTTCAATGTGTGCATTCATTTTTTTTTCTTTTAAAGGTCCTGGGCAATATGCACTAACAATCCATATTGTGTTAAGGATAAAAAAGATTAAATCTCACTTTAAGAGTGTGCATACAACACAAAGTCAAAGAAACAAGAGCTCAAGGATGTCACTGAACAGCAAATGCCTATGTGTCTCCTCACCAAGGAATGCTCTCTTGTCTGTTAGTCAGGGAGGGAGGGGTACCTCAGAGCTTTTCTCAGGCCCACAAAGAAGGGTCACCCCAACCCCCACCCAGGCCCACCCTAGCCTACTAGTGTTGCCAGGGGCTTTCTCTGCGTTCACATGGTGAGGAAGTGGGTAGCTATTTTTTTCATGACCTCTGGGCTTTGAACGTAGAAGGTAATGAGGGGTCTCCCCTCCCCCTGCTTTCTCAATGTTTCCCAGAAGAAGTTGTCTCTACTCTAATGTAAGCAGGAACATTGGATCACAGTGCATCCCGATTGGCCGTTGCTGGGACACCATTCCTAGAAGTCCCAGGCGGTGTGTCTAAGAATAATGTCAGTGCACCACAGACCCTACAGGTGCCCGTGGGCAACGTGGGTATTTTGGGATTGTAGATGGCATGGGTAATTCTGGGAGTGCTCCTCACTGGAGACAGGAAACTGCCAGGGTAATGTTGATTTCTCCTCCTTTCCGAAGACATGCCAAAGAAGTACCACTAATTACACAGCCATGAGATGAGCACGGTGACCATAATGAACTGTGAGGAACTTAAAATAACAAAAGACATCCAATAGACAGACTCAGCACAGCCATGCAAACCACGATACAATGATTTGGGAGGTTCAATTCCTTCTTTCCATCAAATTCTTTAAGGTCCCTGGTTGGGAATGATAAGGAGTGGGGAAGGGGGGTAGGGATTTGGAGGGGGCAGGAGGGGATCTTAGCTTAAATAATTTAAATAAAACCAGATCTACGAATATCATGTGGCAAAATGTTGTAGTGCTATCTCAGTGACATTTTGGAGAGATGTTTTTGAAAATTACTCAGGTGCTCTGTAAAAAGTTAACACTTTTTAATTACCAGGCTTGTACCACTCGGTGAAATTTTAATATAATAAAGCAGTCAGTCAGACCTTGAAATGGATGTAAAATAAAATTATTCATTGAAAATGAGACCATAGGCCACCTACTGTTTCTCTACACCCCCCCTTTTTTCTTTTTCTTTCTTTTTTTTTAACAAATGGTTGAACCATCGTGGGGTTACAGAACTTAACATGTAAATTGCAGTTGAACTTATAATTTCTGCTCCGAATCCCTAAAGACCATCATTTAAGTCAAATATAGGAGTTAAATTTTGCTTCTGTGCCAGTATAATGCAATGAGGTGGTCAAAAACCGGCCCATACCTGGAGTAATTATGAACCCAATAATAATGTATTTTTAGTTATTTAATCAAAGGTATAAAAATTACCAATGTCAAGCTCTTCTGATAAAAAATGGAGTTTTAGCCACCAGCTTTCAAGTTCAAGGGAGACAATGGTAAATCTAACCCATTAGGGAATGTCTCACAAAGCCAAGTACATCGAGTGGGAGAGAAAGATGGCTGCTCAGATTTCAGGCTGCCACTAGGAAGTAACTGGCGGTAAGGGGGTGCAAGGATATTTTCTCCGAAACTGTCTTGAACTAATTTTGAACATTAACTACAACTGATCAGTCTTCCATAAGCTCACATGGATCTATAATCTAAGAAACAGAAAATGAGGCAAGTTGCATGGAAGTCACACAGCAACAAAGGGAGGTGTGCAGGTGGCCACTTCTGTCACATGCTGGCAGGACACTACTATTGTCTAATGCGTGCTTCAGAGACCTGAAGGGTGACTTCCTGTCACCCGGCTGCAGAGGCAGCGTGTTCCTCTCCACTGTCACCCTAGGCATTAAAAGTCTGTGGGCAATACAGAAATCCCTCTTTTGCAATTGTCTGCTAGAGAGGTCAGGTTGCCCTTAGAGCTCCCGAGGTCACACACTGCTGACGATTTTAGGCTCTGGTGGCCAAAACATTAGGAAGGAAGGTTTTAGTTATGTAGCCACAGTGGATAATCAAGCTCCACTCTACCATCTGCCTCTCCCTGGGTTCTACATGCATTACGGGAATAGAAACTCTAAAGCTTCAAGAGCAAAGAACATTCAAAACGAAGGCTTATCCCCAGGTCCTATCAGCCAGACATCTCTATTTCCTCCTATACCCTACCTCCATGGACCTCACCCTCAATGCAACAAGACAGAAAACAATCTTCTAATATTTTCTCTAATTCTGAAAAATTAGAAATCAAAAGTGTGTCTGAGCAGAGAAATGGGCAGAAGACAGAAGAACACCAGGGGGAAAAATCCTGAGTGAACGGATAGCTGAACAAATCCAGGCATGGCCCTAGTGTCCTGCGGCAAGGAGAACAGTGGGACTTGTCGGGACAGTGGTTCTCAACCTTCCTAATGCCTCAACCCTTTAATACAGTCCCTCAGGTCATGGTGACCCCAACCGTAAAAGTATTTTCATAGCTGTAATTTTGCTACTATTATGAATCATAATATAAATATCTGTTATGTGACTCCATACAGAGGTTGATACCCAAAGGTTGAGAGCCACTGCCTTAGGACATTATTTGTGAGCCCACCTCTTAGAAACCCATGCAATGGGGGTAATCCTGGCTGAGCGTTCACACAGGCAAGAGGATAGTGGGCAACTCTGATTTGAAGTGGCCATCATAAAAGCAGTATGGTCTTCAGTGTCTAGAAGGGACATCCTTAAAGGGTGGGCCATTCTTTTTTAATCTGAACTGCCTAAACACAATGCCGCCTTTGAAGGCCATACTGTACTAACTTTGGCATTTACTTTATGGCATCCACTTAACCTGACCTCATACCCTATTACAGGGCCTGGCACGATGAAGGTGTTAAACCTGTCTCCCAGGCCTCCCTTGCTTCCTGGCCATCGTGACTCTTCCTCTGTCACTACTCTTCCGTCATTATCTAAGATGACTGGTCAGCTCCATGCGACCACCTGTCTTTTCTAGCCAGTGCCAATTGTATTGCCAAAAAAAACTGTCCGTCCTGCACCCCTTCCGTTTATACCGAGTCTCATTAACATCTCTTTCCTCTGGCTATATGCCACTCTGGCTTAAGGAAACTGTTGTTACTAAACACACAGATGAAGAAGAAAATGGAAAACCACGTTACAGGATAGCTGTTGGCCTGTCGGAAAAAGCGCTGATCCGGAGCCCTTCTGAGTTAAGACAATTCATGGCAACCTCAAAAACAAGCTCCATCCTCTGCATTTCAGCCTAAGCCTGAGTCACATCTGAGCCTGGGCACAGATTCTGGTGGTGAGGTGGGATCCCCATTCTCGGTGCGTTTTTTTTACATCTGTGTCCCAAAGGCTATGGGGAGGTAGAAGAGGAAAACACTATCAAGTACCGTAAAGGGCAGCTGAAGACCAACAAAGCCCTGGTGTTCAAAACAAAGCATTTCTTCTTAAAAGGTATTCACAGACTGAAGGATACACTACTCTGTCTTCTTCTGGGCCATGGTGATGTCTTTCTGCTGCATGGAAAGCCCGGAGCCTGTGTAGGATATTGATTTTTACCATGTATCCAAATGCCTTTTAAAAACATGTGCAGTGGGGTGACCTTGGTTGAGCCACCACATGCGGGGGAGCATTTCTGCACCTGGCCTCCTGCCTGATACACGCTGTACACCTAAGTTCCTCGGTAAATGAACCAGCATGCAAGAGGTCCCCACCCAATCAATAGTTAGGCCTCTTAACCCCACTTACTTTAAAACGCTTGGGTCTTTCTTTTGTTATTTGTCTTTTGTCCAAGACTAAGTTCACAGGTAAGTCCAAATGGTCTCCTTGCGCTCCTCTGGGAGGGACAGATGGGTCAGCCCAGAACAGAGGGGACCGAGAAATACTAGTTGCAGACTTGGTCTTATTCAGGCACCAGCATCGGCTGTCCTTTCAGCCTGAAAATGGAGGAGACTGGACTTCGGGCCAGAGCACCATTTGTGCTTACTACAGATGCCCCATAGGCACCAGCCACTCTCTGGATGTATCCACTGGTCATGGTCACACCCAAAGTACCCAGCCTGCTGCCAAATAGCGGAAGAGTTGGCCCCTTGTCCCTGGTGTTGTTAATATACCTGTGGATCCATGTTCTGCTCCCACCCACCCTCCTCTAGTCTGTCTTGGGAGATTTCTCTCACTAGATGTGCTACCATTCAGACACTGCAACCTCAGAGGTAGCACAGATCTGGGTCTATGAATGGATATGTAGAGCTTGAGTTCAGCAGGCCCTCATTAATCCAGACAGTACAGTCCACGTGGTAGTCTCTCTACCCGTGCTGCGGTGGTTGCTGAATCCCACTAGTCAGAGCCAAGCTTGTCAGGGACAAGCACATGGGGAAAACCAAGACTGGTCAAGCCAGGAGCTAACCGGGAAGAGCTTGCTGAGATTTTTGAGGAGTGCCATGGCAGGAGTCTGGCATGCAGCATCTGCAGCCCCCTTTCAGGTGTCTTCCATGCCAAGTCACTTGTACACAAGTCCTGTACCTTGGCTAGTGTCCCAACAAATCAGAACATGTGGAGATCACTTAACTCTTCCAGAGTCCCCTAAAGTGAAAATCGCTGCATTTTTGACATGGATTTTCAGAAATTTCCTAACGAAAACCAGATGTTCTAATGGGGCTCACTATTACTCCTTACCACACAGGGTGCTGTGGACTAGGGAGAAAGATCAGGAGCAGAAGTGAGTCCAATCAGCTGTGTCCACCAACCACCTCTTGGAATCACACTAAGGGCCACTATACGCAACTTGAGACCCTTCCCTTCCTGCTTGCGAGGCTCTAGGACTGTGATGGTGCTCACAGGGGAACACCATGATCCACACACTAGATGACAGAGATTTTTCAGGCAGAATGACTACAGTGCTCATGAGGGATGATGGGGCTCACACAGGACAATGACGCTCACACAGGAGAGCCTAGTTCAGGCCCTAGCACACACAGGACAAGAAGGCTTTTGATACTATCATGAATGGATGTTGCCCTTGACTTTCCTGTATCTGTCTGGAAGATAGTTTTGTTTGGTTATGACATTATCCCATGTAGAGATAAAAAAAATACTTTTTAAAATGTGATAGTTAGGAACTGGACATTACATTGCTTCTAAATTCCTATATTAAAGCCCTTACCCTTATAATCATGCATTAGAGACTTTTGGGAGGTGGCTAGGGTTAGATAAGTCATGAGTTTGGGCTTTCATGATAGTACAAGGGTCATGGGTCCTTATAAATGAGACATGGGGTGAGCGTTTTCTCCCTACTCCCTTCTGCTATATCATGTAATGATATCTCCAGAAAACACTCATACCCTCACCATCAACCCTGCTGGTGCCTTGCTCTTAGACTCCAGCCTTTAGACCCACAAAAGAATAAATATGCTGGTTCCAGTCTCCCAGTTAGCCACAGCAGGTCACACTTGCAGATACAAGGACTCTGTAAAGGGAAACCATATACATACTTTTTTCAGGGACCCCCCTCTTCCAAAGAAGGAGAATCCATGTATGTGCTTGAGATTAGAACAAACAAAACTGACTTTACAGAGAGAAGAGAGAGAGAGAACCTGGAGGAAGGAGGATGCAGGGAGCTGTGAGTGGTGCTGAGGCAGAGAAAAGAGACTGAATGCCACTTCTCGGAGGCAGCATCTCCTCTTGAAATATTTCTGGGTGGTATAAACACATTCATAGATGCCTGAGTGAATGGCATGGTTATAATAAACATCTTTTCTGGGCTGAGTTGTTCCATCAGAACAACTTAGAGTTCTAATGTTCGGGTTTTCTTGGAAGCAACTGCCTGAGTGCGCTTGTACCGAAATACTTTTAATTTGGTTGTATATAGCACCCTTCGCACATTCCATGCCTTGTTTCAAATGGCCCGCTAAGCAACGCATAAGATTCTAGCAAAGTGGGCTCCTTGTGTGAATGGAGGAAGTTCGGGTTATTCCAGGTTCAGCAATAACTCAAAGAGAAAAGCCAGAGCTCACCAAACACTTCTATCCTTTTCTCTTCATGCCCTGCACTTGGCCACTCAGTTCAGACTTAGTAGCCAAGGGCAGGGAGGCTAGAGGAAGATGTTAGTGACGTCAGCATGCCTACTGGAGGCACGATAGTACAGAAGGAGCTGAACTCAGCATGGGCTATAGGATCCCATGCATCCTGGAAGATGGAAGGGTAAACTAGAGAAGACAGAGAGAGCCACGACAGTAGCACAGTGAGCAAGTAATGGCTGGAGATGCCCCCTGCCATTGTGTGTAACCAACCATGAGTTGATGATGGCACTTGGTCACCTGATGACAGGTGATACCAGAGAACTCAGGTAAACAGGTATTGGGTAACCCCAAAGCATCCTTAAGAACCCAAGTGGTCATCTGCCCCAGTATGCTGGGGACAGCGGGATCCCAGGACACAGAATTTTTAACACTAAGACATATTGGGTAAACTGGGCCAGCTTGCCAGTCTACCATTATTTATTAACAGAGCAGTGGTTTTACGTGGTCGCCCAGGCCACCTGCATCTGCCTGCCCATCATGTTTCCAGATTCTCCCATATCCCCTAGAAATCTACTGAGTGAGAATGTGTTTGGGGCCAGGGATGCAATACCCTCTGCTTAATGAACAACTTGAGTGATGGCTGGTATGCATCTGTAAAAGGCTTTGCAAACATTTATGGAGGAGAAACAAGAGCAAGCACGGTGTCAACAAGGAATAAAGATGGATCCTCCCTAAGAGGCCGGACCCAGGCTGGTCAGGGCCAGGCCCATGGGATGAGATCAATTAACTCCCAAATCATGGAGAGAAGGTGTGTGAAGGAGATGGGTTCCAATCTGATCATTCATGATGGTAACTGGAGTAAATGTCATGAAATTTCCATAAGAGCAGACACTACTCGTAGACACAGGATTCCAGTTGTGGGTTTTGTCTCCCTTCCCACCCCATTCTGATTTCTAGAGTCAAATTCTAAAGAATGAGCCATGGGGTCCAGTGGAACACCTCATGGTACATCTGGCCCCAGCTGCACCCAGCAAAGGCCAGCTCCCCCTGGAAAGCAAGGAGCCACATTTTTCTGTTTCAAGAGCTGTGCTCATCATCTTCACCAGCCAGTGAGACAAATCAAACTAGGACTGTGATCAAAGTAAGAGGGCTAATGCTAGAAGTGATGTGCCAAGGTTTCACCCCAAGTTAGGAAAGAAGTCAAGGTCATCAGACTCTAAAGCCCAGGTTTGTATATGATAGCCACCTGCCACTCAAACAGACCCATCTTGAAACCTGAAGGTCTAAGGCTCCTGGGACAGAGTCTACCTCAAGACTTATCTCTGAGACTTCCATGTAACATTAGGTTGGGCACCATTCTGAAACATTAGGGGCCAGGCTTGTTGGGGTTTCTGTCCTCCCACCAGGTCTCACAGCCAGCATGCCCCAAAGAAATCACACAGAGAGGTCTATATTAGGTTAAAACTGATTGGCCCATTAGCTCGGGCTTCTTATTAGCTCTTATCACTTATATTAACCCATTATTCTTATCTATGTTAGACACATGGCTCGGTACCTTTCTCAGCAGAGCAGGTCACATCTTGTTTCTTCCGTGGTCTGTGCAAGACTGGGGAGGAAAGGGCTTCCTCCTTCCCAGCATTTTCCTGTTCTCCTTCGCCCTGCCTCTACTTCCTGTCTGGTTGACCCATCTATACTTCCTGCCTGGCC